>CAJNIZ010012225.1:83483-109387 GCA_905231905.1 Symbiodinium pilosum | reverse complement strand
GGACACCACCGCGACACCACAGGGACACCACCGGGACACCACCGGGACACAACCGGGACACCAAGAGGAAAAAAGACGGGGACACCGAACCGTACATTCTCCGAAAATGGACGCAAGCACGAACACCAACCGTGTAAGAAGTAGACCCCAAACCTGGTGGCTATTGGGGAATTACAAGTGGGGAAACTATGTTGTACATTACTTTCCCTGCAAGGGAGTTGTTTGCGTATGCCCCCAGGGTTTGCGGCAGCCCCGGGAAATATCAAGTCAGCAAGTTCTGGCGGGTAGTTGAGGCTTCTGCGGTCTGGCTCACGATCCTGGAATGCTTCGCCTCGAGCAAAGGCACCAAAAGCGCTATTGAAGCAGGAAATGGTCGGTGGCAGCTTTTTCTCTGGTGCAGGGCCTGGCCGTTCGGGTGACATCCACAACTGGTGGATGACGTGCGGGATCTGGACTCGATCCTGCCAAGACAAGCCGGAGTTGATCCACATTTCTAATTGAAATCTGAAATGTGAAGAGTACAAGACGATGCAACTTTAGTCCTCGCATACAGACTTGGACCCAGTGACCTCGAGGGCCTGGGCAAAGCGTTGCCGAATTGCACTGAATACTGCCCAATCTGCTTGTCCAACACTGCCCAACCATGGCAAATTCAGCCTGCAGACTGAGCAAGTATGCAAGGATTTAAAAAGAAGACAGCAGCCGGCTGCAAAATCTTTTTCCTCATGGCTTTCGATGGTATCATCTTCTGTGTCTGCAATGCCTTCCTCCGTCTCAGTGTCAGAAAGCTCAATTTCAATTTCCTGCAGGCAAAATGCAGGGTGTCGGCATGGAGCACACTGAAAATTGGTGGAGACCTTGTCACAGTTGCTTTCTTGGTGTACCTCGTCCGCGAACACCTGCCAGCAAGGACTCTGGCATCGAGACCGTGTTGTTGACAACAGGTCCCAGCTGCCAAGTTTAAAGCTACATGGTGCATGCAGGCATGGCTGCGTGCTCGGCATGCTCAGCTGCTGGCCGTGCCCTTGTGGAAACGCGCAACCTGCCGGCACTGCTCCAGGAATTCCTGGAGCTCCCACCGATACCTCTGGGCTGTGAGTGGGTGGCTAATCTCTTCGACCCTACTTGGTGCAAGGAAGTCCGAGTCACTTCATGATGTTGCAGTCCCCACAGGCTGCAACCTTTGCAGCGGGTGTCAGAAGTCAGATTTATGTAACAGGAATCTGCCAGCTATGTCGGCTTTCTTGCCAGGGAGCAGTTGTTTCTTTAGCATAGACCCGGTTTTCGGAGTCCAGCCTGTCCAGGCCATTGAAGTGGCCACGATCTTCTGGCCCATTCGTCTTTGGCTTCCGGGGCTCCTTTTTCCATTAAGCTGAGCTGCTGAACTGAATCATGTTGCCATAGTGGCCTTGCCGCAGTAGAAGCATGGCTCGGACACGATAGCATTGAATTGCTCGTTCGTCAAGGAGTGCGTCTTCCTCAAAAGTCACAGGCTGCAGACGTGTCAGACTTGCCTCACCATCTACTTGTGCTCTTGTTTGTTCGTGCTTCAAGGTCGCATGAAGGGGCCAGAGGGAACAACGGGAGGCCGCCAAGTCAGGACGTTGCGACGAAACATCAGGGGCTGTGTCCAGAGACAGCCCTGTTGTTCCAGCAAACACAAACGACTGTGTCAGAAAACATGCATGGCTCAGAAAGCGAAACACTCGCAAGTCGGAAAACGGGTAAACATGGGACTCCATGACTTCCCGTCTCATCGCATGGTAAAGAGGCCAAAATGTCCTTGTCGCATGATGCGCCCAGGCCAGAATCCTGGGATGTTTAGATTAAGGGACCGCTAATCAGGGCACTCCAACCCCCCATGCCCTCGGTCTAGCGGTCTGTGGTTGAACCACGTGAGCCAATAGGCGCAGGGACAACATAGTAAGAGCGCTTGAAAGAATGTTGTTTTCTCAAAATTCCTGTGCTTCTTTCCTGGGGCGCAGGTGGGCTGCTGCTCGGCCCCGAAAGGCGAGTTCCAACATCCGACACGCCTTGGCCCTCCCCCATTCACCCCTTCAACTCCATCGCTTCCTCGACGTAGAGTGTACAGGCGCTGAGGGGGTCTCTGAGGCTTACCACGAAATCCCACAACACACATTGATGCGATTTGTTCGCGAGCGTTTGGTCCAGCCGTCTCTGGTTGAACCACGTGAGCCAGTAGGCACCCGGACAACTAGCAAGCAGGCCAGCGATGCTTACCGACTATAGGCTAGAACTATGGAGCGGCAGCTTCTCCAGGGTGTTCCACCTGGCGATCGAGCGTTGCTCAAGCCTGTACTCAAAAAAAGCTCTGCAAGCTGTTTCCAAACTGACCACTTCTGCGCAGCCACGCCGAAGGCGTCGAATCTCCAAACCCCCCAAACCCAACCTGAAACACAAACTTGTCCTGTTTGTGGGGATTCTGGCACGATGCCACACAATTCTCACACGCAACAGCCCAGGCCGAACGCGCACAATTCGCGCATGAATGTTATTCTACCTGCAAATTCGGCCCAAACCGATTCATGGCCCAATCCTCTTCGTGCACACCGCTGTGCACAAAAACCGACTGCGAAGCTGCTTCTTCTGCCTTCCGGTCTGGTGCAATTTTGACTCGAAAGATCCTCAGCCACTCGGGCCTGCCACCAGCTGGACTTCATCACCTTCCTGCGATTGTGCCGCCTGCCCTGACGCGGACAACCACGCCTGTCTCGTCCACGCCTGCTCCAGTTCTCAGAGGCTGAGCGCCGAAAAAGTTCGTCGTACGCAACTGTCTTCCACCCAACTGTGTATCCTGTTGAGTCTACCAGCTGTCCACCCAACACAGACGTCACTCCTGCTTCGATTGCTTCAGCGGCCCCCACAATGAATTCATACTGATGGAGTAGCCGTGCGAGTTCGACAATGTGCCCACCTGTGCCCACCTTCATCGATAGACCGCGTCGAACGGGCTCGGATCGCCCCCAAATTGGCCTTGGCCTTTGATGCAGATTGGTCCGGGCCTTGCAATCTATCAATCTGTAGAGTTGCTACAGGGGTCGAGAAGAGTGCCTCATTAGGATGCAGCAGCAAGCAGCATTTCCAGCTCCGTCCTCAGACCAGGACACACGAATCCTGCAAAGAATCATTTTCAGGAATACCTCCACGATTGCGATCCGCTACCCGGGCCTACACCCTAGCCAAATGCGCACCCAAACTTTTTGGCCTGTTTGTCCAGAACATTCTAGAACAGTCCGCCAACCGTGCCGCTTTCGTCTGCAAGCACACAGGCGTGCACACCCACCTCCTGCTTGAACCCAAGCAGCGTCTGTGGCGAATGCAACTGTACCCCGGCTATGGACGTCACACGGGAACGTGGTGGGCAGCTGTCGTGCAATCCAAGGCCCTCGAAATGCATTTGCCTCAGTCTGCATCCCGTCTGCATTTGCTTCGGTTGCTCACCGCTCCATACCGCTCCATGCTTCAAGTTTCCTGCCGCTTGGACGTTCCAGTGGCTTCCGGACGACTTACACCTGGGCTGCCAGGTGGCCTCGACAAGTCCTGGTGTGACTATTTTCATTCATGCTGAGCCCTGTGACGCTCCCAGTAACTCCTTCCCTCATGTCCAGGACTTTGCTGGCCAAGCCCTCCGGTCGCGCAACTGCCCCCCTCAACCCAAGGCGAACACCTTGTTTGCCAGGCATCACTACGCCAGACTGCATGCACGACGTCACCTTGCTCTGGCTTGCAGCTGCTCCTGCTCAGCCTCTCACCTGCAAACTTGCTGCTTTCTGCTTCCGACTGCTGTTATGCTGTCGAATTTTGGATATGAACAGGCTTCGCACACTTGTTTCCCTTTGTGCCTCCTTTGAGGATTGCTGCCCATTCGCACGTACGAGGCAATGGGACACACCTGCAGTGGCACTTGGCTGTTTGATGCACAGTGATCCACTAAGACACTGAGCGTACCTCAAGAAAGCCTACCAAGAAGATCCGAGAAGAGAGATGGCCATGCTGGCAATAATGCGAGAAATCCTATGATGCTGCATGCTGACATCAAAGCATGTTTGCTGATCACATCCGAAGAGAATTGGTAAAGCGTCCCTGTTTGAGAACAAGTGATGAGCGTTGCGTCATGATCGAATATTTATGCGCGCACACTCTTCGTGTTGGCAGGGATCACAAATCGAACGGGGTTGACGGCCAGATCTGTGAAGGGGCTGGTGGCGGCCCTTGGCAACGGCTGAAGTTGTAGTCTTGGCCCGGGTAGGATGGCCTTGAGGAGGCTGGACTGGCAGCGCTGATGGAGCAGGAGCAGCAAACGTTGTCTGCAAAGTGGCTGGCTGCGGCTGCAAACAGGTTGCCGCGCTGCTGAGGTGCCGAGGATCCAGTAGTACACCACGTGTCAGCAGCTAAACCTTCAAAAGAGCCTACGGCCAGGCGCAGTAGTTGTTCATGAGCTGCGGCAGCAAAAAAATGCTCCCTCCACACTGTCGGTCACTCCAGGACAAGACTGAAGAGGTACAGAGCACACACGATATAGTCAGGCATAAAACAAAGCAGCACGTATCATTCTCATTGAAGTCATGCAAGCACGAAACACAACGCAACAAGTATCCTAGCCCGCCAGGGCCATAGCTTCCATCTGATGACATGATGAGAGGGGTGTTTTTCAACAAAATGTCTCCAGTGCCCTGCCTCTCCATCGGATCACATGATGGGAGGCGTCGGTGTTAGCAAGAAGTCGCCTGGGCCTCATGGGCTATGTCTTGTTCTAAGGCAGCACAATGAGAGGGGCAGGCAAAGAACGTGCCTTTGGGCCCATCCTTTCCATCTCATGGCATGATGAGAGGCGCGGGTTTCCAGAAGGGGTTTGATTCGGACTTCTAGCTGTCTGCTGACTGAGGGGCGCAGGTTTTCTCACTCGCTTTCCGACGCGACAACACCCGTTTCTGACTTGGCCTTCCGTCTTTTCTGACTTGCAGAGCCTCACATTTTTTGGGACTCGGGACCCTTCTGGCAGTGGTCTTCTGGGGAAAAACATGCATCCTTTAAAGTAAAGTAATTCCCAAACGCAACCACGGTGCGTGTGAGTGCTCGACTGAGAGATGTAGCAGGACCGTGATCTTCTTGACACATTGTCCCGGAAACGGTGTGGGTACTCACCAAACTGCTCTCCTAGCAAGCAAGGCGTACTCCGATGTAGCATCATGTGGCACGCAACTGCCAGATCACCGTCTGATAGCGAAATCAATGTTTCACTGCCATGCTTCATGGTGACGCCAACATTAACGCTTTGCATAAAGGAAAAAAAACGTGCTGCTTGAAGCATCCATCCACAGGGTCCTTCCGTGTGCTTTGTGGCAATGTGTCGGCAGCATTCGACGAACCCTGAGATTCTTCGATGTCCTCAGCAAATCAGCTGCGTTGAGATGCTGCAAAGCCCTTGCTTGCTACCGTGCTACCCCTCTGAAAGCCCAGGCAAATGCCCTTCATCATGTTGCACATCGTGCAAGCAGGTGCCAGATTTTCCTGCAAGCACTGCCAAAAGCAGCATAGAGCTCTGCACAAGAAACATGGTCAAAATGCGAAAGCACCACTCCTGAGTCCAAGCGATCCTACAGAAGCACTTCCCAGCCTCGCAATAAGGGCCCATGAAGCCACTGCGATCCGGCTTGGCAACTCCTCCACGGTACATCACACACTCCATCAGCGACACCAAAGCAGTGGCAGCAGCTGAAGCACCGACACATGAAACGTCCAAGCAACAACAACGACCTGGAGGCCCAGGCGAGTGCTGATAAACCCGACGCACTACTGCAGCAAAAACCGATGCTGCGTCCAACTGCAGACAATCAATGCAACTTTGGAAGCTCGTGGTCCTGCGGGCCAGATACGAAGCCGCGTGAGGCCGTGGCCGCGCAAGGGCGCGGGCACGCCGCATCCGAAACACGGACCTAAATTCCCTTTGGCCAACTCACGTCAGATTACAAAGCCCAACCACGGCCACCAAGTGCACTTGAGTTGCGACGCATCAAGGCACACGCACTTCGTTCGGAGATTGTAAATGGCACGCCCTGCCTTAGTCAAATACATGTCAAACCCTATCCGCCAATACCTCTTCTGCTAACAGGGTCTGGAAGGGACACCTGTGAGTTGCACGCTTTACAGACACCTTCTGTGTTCCAGGCCGGTCTGCAGTTCGCCGGTATGTGCGCAACCGCTGAAGCTGTGGAAGCTCGCCACTTCCCCTCATGGCATCTGCCGGTGCTTTGTAAGTTGGCAGCCTGGGCATCAGACGGAGACAGCGACCGATGCATTGTGATTGATTCGTCTGATTCGTGCAACATGCACCCACAACACTTCTTGACGCAGAGCTGCCCTGATGACTTCCCGCAAAACCCTCACGGGAATGTTATCTTTTTCACTCCTTCTTCACATGGGATCACCAACACGGCCATCACAGCCAACTCCATCACGAGCAGACATTCGACCGCTGCACTACTGCTTAACGTGATCTAGCCTAGCACATCGAAATCCTGAAGAGCTGCCATGGCGCTTGTGTCGCAGTTGCCGCCGGCAGCGGGAGCAAACGGACGGATCTATGGATGGCGGCTCCTCAAGGTCTATCACCTCAAGTTCTTCTTTGGGGGCACAAATTGTTACAGGTGAATGTGCTACCTCTGCCGAAGCTGCCGATATTCGATGCTTTGTCAGGAAGCTAACAACTCATCCTACAAAGACAGGAAGTTGGCTGGATCCTACAAACTCCAAACATGGATCCAAGTTGCGATGGTAGTTGGAAGCGCTTCATCATGCACCTATAGCCAGAATCAACATCTCTGATTTTGATTGAAGAATGAGTTGTATAGCGCTTTCCCCGTGTCAATGCCTTCTTGAAGAAGGTTGCCATGCTCAGCTGAATTGAATTGTCTTGCGCTCGGCGACAGCTGAAACACAGCACTTCCACGGAGGAATCTTCTTCCTGACAAAACCCATGCAGGAAATACGGGGGAAGATAAGTGGATATAACACGTCTCCTCATGTTGAATGAACAGAGAAGAGCCATGCCTTCGCCTGGCGATACTTTGGCTTCGGGCAACCTGGCGTGTCTGTAATAGGTGTGGGACGGACCTCAAAAGTGCCCAGCCTTGGCCGGCCGAGCTTCTGTCATCAATTTGCTCTTTCGCACTGTGAGCAGCCCTCTTCCGAGCAGCGTCCTACAGTGGGATCCTTGAGACATCTGATTTCTGAGGAGCCGTGGCCTCTGCAGCTGCGGCAGTAGGCGCTTACGGAAGGAGGACACATACATACTCATACTATCATAAATGGCATTTTGTAATGCAGATTGGGCTGTTGCCATCAAACTTCTGAAGTGGGAGGGGCACACTGGTGTCCTCTGGAACGGCTTTCCGCTTGTGCTTTTCAGCTTCCAAGGTCTCGGCGCCGTGCCATGCGAATTCATCTAGGTCCAATACCTGCACAGGTGAAGGATGTCTCAGATCAGGCAGAACGATTGCATGAAAGCAAGGGATCCTCCCCATGCAGCTCAGAAATGGCCGTCATCCGGCTGACAGTGTGTAGTTAAAGCATTGTTAAAGCAAGACTTCATGGCAACGTGAACTTCTTGATGCTTGGTGTCACGGCGCTGGCCGCTACAGCTGCACCTCATGGCTTTGAGTCTAATTGCTGCGCAGACGCGAGCAGCTAGCATAACAGCCAGCAAAATCTGATATCAAAGCCCGCCTATGCGTGCTCTGCAAATAATGCTAATAATAATAATAATAATAATGTGAAGCCTCAGGTGATAAATCTGGTATTGGCCATGCAAGAAGAGACCTCAAAACTTCTGCTTCACTCAATTCGGGTGTTGCGTCCAAGAGCAACGCCACCAACACTGCGCATGCTGACGCCTACTGAGACCCTCATATCATGCTGAGCAGTTGACGCTGATGTGCAACTGAAGGCCGCATGAAGTCAAGACTGCCTTCATGATGCTCGACGCAACTGGTGCAACTTACCATGTGTCGGCCTGTGCCTATGTCGCCTCTATCACATTTCACTAGAGCTTCTTCATCTTTGTTACTGAAATCTATTCTGTGTAGGTGACGCCAGGCTGCTTGCCTGAAAGAATCGGTGCATCCTTGCACGCTCTCCAGGTCTCGATCACACCTCCGACAACATCTTTACTGCACAGCGATCCTGGTTGGTTACGGGCACACATCTACTTTGCACACAAAAGCAGGTAAATCTCTTGATTTTCCTCCTCTCACCTGGAGCAAGGGATGCCGCACTAAAGCCTGTCCATCAAGATCACGTGAGGAGGTCGTTGAAGCGGCACCGCAGCGGCGCTCAGTGGCCCGAGCTGCTTGAGCTTCTTGGCAAATGCCACTAGATCACCGCGGCACGACGGGGGCATCTGCCCAGGTATGAGCAACATGAGCAACAAAGCAGTATCATGTAGTAGCATGTGGACAGTAGCAGAGAAACAACAGGAGCCTCCTGTCAGACATAGCAACTTGTCTACACATCTTCATACATCTTCAGGCGCGTGCCTTCCTCCGACATGGACCCTGTGCGAAGCCAGGCCCGCAGCACGTGCTCGCCAACCTCAGCATCCCCACTATTGCTATCTCAAGATATGTAGTCAGTGGAGTCATGCTCAAATGAAGCTTGTGCAGATTGTGCAATTGAGCTTGCAGCCGCTCATGGCCGCTGTCGCTTGTCTTGCTGGACCCTGACCATGTCTAGCAATCGAAAGTGCTGGTGCATGCTTCGCTGAGACTGAGATCCAGCCGGGGAGCCAATTGAACCAAAGGTCTCACGTACGCCCTTCTCCTCCAACCTGGGAAATGGATCATTGAGCATCTTTCTCTCACTCTCTGCGCCCACTGTCAAAATCTCTCATACGACTCGAGGCACTGCATACCAGCCAGAGAGTATCTTGGCAGCAGAGGCGGGCTCAACACCGAAGCCTCAGCAGCGTGCTCCCCTTTATGCAGTGTCGGCTTCTCAATCACGAGGATTCAACTCATGCACTTACCACATCATGCCGTGCTACGGCGCCTGTTACTGTTCGGCATGACACTCAGGCAGTTACAGTTGATACATTGTGCTACCAGCATGCGCCATCAAACCTGCGCAGATCCTCATGACTGCTGCTACAAGGAGAAATTTAAGAAAGTGAAAACTGAGCTCAACACCTTGTGGATGCAAAGCCAGGGCAAGGGCTGCTCTTTGGAGTGCGGCAACCGCCTAGTCGGCTTTGCAGTATATAGGCCATTTTGCACATGTCTGGGAGGCGGAAGCCTCAACATCTGCGTCTCGGATCGCCGTGCGTCCAACGTCACGCCCCAAGCGGCCCAACTCCTTCTGTCTGCTGCGCCATTCCTCACAAAATCGGACGAGGGCGGAAGAGAAGGGCTTAATTCTCGGCGAATTTCCCGCCTTCAGCATGTCCTTGAAGCGTGCAGAGTAGGGCGGAGCACCTGGAGGCGGCTCGTCGCGGCATTCGCGGCCCTGGCCGCCTGCCACGGCCGCCACTTCGGGAAGCCACACCCACCCAATTGCTTTGTCGCAACTCGTCCCACAAAAGGCCTGCATTCTCAGCAGTTCGAAAGCGCAGTTGATAGTCACCTCGGCTTCTTGTGGGTATTGTCATCAAAGGGACCGCGCAGCACTGTTCTCACTGCCAATCCCATCTCAAAACCTCTGAATCATCTAAGGACAGCTCCGAAAACCATGTCCATGGTTACCGAAGTCACTTCACCTGGCTGTACCTGCGCATGAGCTCAAGCAGATTTTATGGAAAGCTCGTCTCCTGAAGCATCCTCAAGCTCACTCTGCCCAGCATTGCCCAGCAAGACGACAAAGGCTTCCCACAGAAACAATTGGGTTGAAATTTGTTGTTTGCTGTTTGATTTTGTTTTTGCGTGGGTCCGTGTTTTGTTGTTTTCCTTTTTGGTGGGTTGGTGAGTGTGGGCGGGGGGGAAGGGAATAGCCCCTACCACAACCAGAAGTTCTATACCACAACCAGATGGTCCCTTCTACAACTGAAAAGCGGACCTCTTCACAACCGGTCCCAAAATCACAAGACCGGACGTTACTGCAACCAGAACAGCGCATAATCAGTTTACCATGAGATGCACTTAGAATTCTGCACTTGGAATGCTGCGCTTGGAGTGCTGCTGGAGGGGTGCTCTTGGAATGCTGCTCTTGAATTGGTGCTGGAATGATGTTGGAAAGATGCTCTTGGAATGCTGCTGTTGTAATAGTGCTGGACGGGTGCTGTTGGAATGGTGCTGGAATGCTGCTCTTGTAATGGTGCTGGACGGGCGCTCTTGGAATGGCGCTGGAGTGGTGATCTTGCAATGGTGCTGGAGGGGTGATCCGGTAATGGTGCTGAAGGGGTGCTCTTGGATTGGTGCTGGAGGTGTGATCTTGTAATGGTGCTGAAGGGGTGCTCTTGGATTGGTGCTGGAAGGGTGATCTTGGAATGCTGTTGGAGGCATAAGGTCCTGTACTGCTTGTGTGCTTACCGTGACATTCAGCAACAATGTATCATGATTGTCCATGTGCCTGCATGTCCAAGCTATGGGTGGTAAGGTTTCGGATGTATGGGTCAACTTTGAAGCTGCTTTCTAGGTTCCCCCGAATTAACTTTACTTAGGCTTAATTATCCCTACCAACAATCCGCGCATGTTGCTGTCTTCCGTGCCATGACTGTATTAGGTTGCAGCCATATACCTTGAAATTTCGTTTTGATCATAGCTAAGTATTATCATTTGGCCCGTTCTGGTTCCTTGCATTGGGAATAATTAATCATAGCTAAGTATCATTATTTGGCCTTGTCTGGTGCCTTGTACCCTGAGATTCGGGAGAAGTCATAGCTAGATATTATCATTTAGCCCTTATTGGCTCCTTGTACTTGAAATTTGGGAATAGTCATGGCTCAGCAATATCAAATGGCATTTTTCGCATTTCTTGTCACGCGCACCCTGATATTTGGGAATAGTCATAGCTAAGTATTACCATTTGGCCCTTTCTGGTTCTTTGTACTTTAATTTGGGACTTGTCATAGCTAAGTATTACGATTTGGCCTTGTCTGGTGCCTTGTACCCTGAAGCTCAGGAATAGTCATAGCTATGTATTATCATCTGGCCTTCTCTCATTCCCTGCCATGCATACCCTGATTTTTGGGAATATTCATAGCTAAGTTTTATCATTTGGCTCTTTCCGGTTCCTTGGACTTGAAATTTGAGGATATCCATAGCTTAGTATTATGATTTGGCCTTGTCTGGTTCCTTGTCCTGATATTTGGCAATAGCCATAGCTAAGTATTATCGTTAGGCCTTGTCTCGTTCCTTGCCATGCATACCCTGAAAGTTGGGAGTGGTCATCGCAACGTACTGCGATTTGGCCTATACTGGTTCCTTGTACTTGACATTTGGGAATAATCATACCTAAGTATTATGACTGGGCCTTGTGTCATTTTTTTTATACCCGGAACTTTGGGAATAGTCATAGCCACACAGTACGGTTTGGGCATTTCTGAGTCCATATACCACGAAGTGCTTCAAAGATGTCAATTTTATAGGCGCTCCCTTCCAATTCAATCTCTTGGTACTCTGACGAACGATGGTCCGTACTACAACTCACGGTTCCTTGGATTAAATCGAAGTTCCTTCACTTGGAATACAAATCCGATTCTGAAAATCTTGCTGTCCTTGAAGTTAATAACTTGTTGTGATAGGGGGGTTCGTGGTTTTCCTGAAGTCAGCCTCCGGTTGCTGTACGGACCGTCTGGTTGTGGTATAGGGCTTCTGGTTGTAGTAGGGACTAGTCGCCCTCCGGGGGTTGGGGGCCTGGAATCGAATGGCCTCACACGAAAGCGCGATTCTGAAGCAATAAGTGTGAAGAATCATGAAAACATCGACACCTGATGAAAATCATAGAAATGATATGTGAGGAGAATGATGGAAATTTGTGGAAACTGATGGGAGATGATGGAAACCTAATGAAAAAATACCGAAAATTATGATACTGATGAAAAATGATGGAAAATGTGAAAATTAGGAAACTTGATGAAACATGATGAAAACAGATGAAATGTGATTTAAAATGAAGAAAAAATGAAAATCATGAAAATTATGAAAATTATGGAAGTGATGGTAAAAATGATGAAGTGCTGGAGAAGATGAAAGTTGATGAATATGATGAGACATGATAAGATATGATGAAAATTATGGTGATGAAATGAATTAAAAATGCTGGCAACTGCTGAAAAGGGATGCAAATGATGAACAGTCATGGAAATTATGATGGAAGATCATGAAACATGATGTGATGACAGATGATGATAAAACTGGGAGAATGAACAAAAATGATGAAAGATAACGGAACATCCTGAAGTCATGAAATGATCTGAAACGGTGAACCATGGCAAGCATGGATGGCCTGAACAAAAAAGGTAAGCTCGCCACTGGCCGTGGTTTTGCGCAGCCGGAGAATGCTGAAATGTATTCAAAAAGTCAAAGAGTCAACAAGTTTTACTTTTCGCAAAAAAATGTCACTTTTGGACTTTTCGGCCAGTTTTCTCACTCTCCGACTTTTGGTGCAAAAATTCAAAGAAGTCAAACTTTTCGCAAATAAAGCTGCACTTTTCGACTTTTCGGGCAGTTTCGCACTTGTCCACTTTTCGGGCAAAACTTCAAAAAGACAAACTTTTCGCAAAAAGTTGCACTTTTCGCAGAAATTCACTTTCCGACGCTTCGGCAGTTTTCTCACTCTTCGACTTTTGGTGCAAAAATTCAAAAAGTCAAACTTTTCGGAAAAAGTTGCACTTTTCGAATTCTCGGTCAGTTTTCTCACTTTTCGACTTCTCGGGCAAAAAATCGAAAAAGTCCAACTTTTCGCAAAAAGTTATACTTTTCGACTGTTCGCTCAGTTGTCTCACTTTTCGACTTTTCGGGCAACCTCTCAAAAAGTTTTACTTTTCGCACACAAAATGGCATTTTTCGACTTTTCGGGCAAAAAGTCAAAAAGCTTTTACTTGTCGCAAAAATTGACATCTTTTCGGGCAGTTATCTCACTTTTCGACTTTTCGGGCAGTTTTGCACTTTTCGACTTTTTGGGCAGTTTTCTCACTTTTGGACGTTTCGCGCAAAAAAATCAAAAAGTCGAACTCCTCGTAAAAGGTTGCACTTTTCGGCAGTTGATTCAAAAAGTCTACGCTGAGCTCAAGCCTCCTCAAAGGAACTCGCCTCAAACCAACAAGCTTTCCGAGAACAGGTTCGGCGTGGGCGTGCGTTCTGGAGCAGCTGGATGCCAAAGAAACGAATCGGAAGCCTTAAAGACTGCCTTGTGGCTTGGGGGCCAGTGCAGTTTAGTCTGAAGCCCTAGGGTTTCTCGGCACTCTTCAACTGTTCGGGATTTTTCGACTTTTCGTGTTTTAGGTTACTTTTCGACTTTTCGGTTTTTTGTGCACGCTTCTGAACTTTTTCGGGATTTGTCGATTTTTCGACTTTTCAGTGTGTTTGTTACTTTTCGGTCTTTTCACTTTTCGGAACTTTTCGGATTTGTTCGACTTTTCGGGTTCTTCGTTACTTTTCGGCTTTTCGGGTTTTTGCCTACTTTTCGGAACTTTTCGGATTTTTCGGCTTTTCTACTTTTCGTGTGCCAAAACAACTGTTCGACTTTTTTCGGCTTTTCGTATTTTCGGGCAATTTTTGCATTTCTCCGCCTAAATCCGTCCACAGCCCTTCGCAACCACAGAAAAAACAGGGGGGGTTGGGGGAGGCGCAGCCCCCCCCATTTGCAAACAAAATGATCTGCATAACCCCCCTTGCTGATGAAATGGTGATCCTTTGTTGTGGCAAGCTTGGATGACCTCCAAAAACCGGTAGTGTTTGGGGGGAGGGGGGCAACCCCCCCTTATAAGCAAACAACATGATCCGCACAACCTTGCCTTACTGCAAACATGTTGATAACATGACGCTTCTTTTCATTGCAAGACGGCTTTAAAAAGCGGGGGAGGGGATGGTTGGGGGGGTCACAACCCCCCCATTTGCAATCAGAATGATCTGCACAACCTTCCTCTATCTTCCTATACTGCAAAGCTGATAATGATATGGTGCTTTGGTTTATTGCCACAAGCATGGAGGGCTTCAAAAATAAAGAGCGGGATGGGATTGGGGGGCGCACCCCCAATTTGCAAACAAAATGATCCGCAGCACCTTCCCTTACTGCAAACCTGGTGATGACATGATGTTTCTTTCATTCGAAAAGCCACGGGTGGGCCACTGGAGGGAGGGGAAACCAGAAGAACGCGAGAAGAACGCGAGAGGCCCACGTGACCAGAGGGCCAAGTGACCAAAGCCACACCAGGACCGAGCCACATTGGAACGCTTCAAATGCCGTAAGTAAATTACAGCATTTGCTGGTCTAGCCTGGGAGCACTTCAAATGCTGCAGGGTACAGGATTTTTTGAAAGGGACCGAGGGACCACAGGACCACCGGACCACGGGACCGGAGGACCCCAGGATCAGAGGACCGAGGCACCAGGAAAAAAGGGGGCCCTAAAAAAAAGAAAAACTAAGTCGCAAAAAACAAGCCCTTCGAAACAATTCCTTGAGACTTCGCGCTGCCTTTGCTGTGCCGATGAGCTCTGCCGCTGCCTTCTTTCATACGCACAGGAAGCGGAATGGTGAAAGAGCAACTCCCCAACGGAAGGCACCCGCCTGGCCCCAACAGGTCGCAGAGTGCCGGCCATCCAACTGAGTAGGTGCGTTCGTCAACACCACGCCAGGATCCTTGGGATAACATCCGAAGAGAAACAGTGCAGACACATGCGAAGCTTCGGGGATGCGGCTGTGCAACCGCCACATCTGCTCAACATGCGCAGACGTATGCCGTATAGCTGGGCAGTTAGATGGTTACACTTACACTTGCACATGGACCGCCTGGAGCAGCCTCTACTTGCCACAACCTTTTTCAGCCAGGACTCGGTCTGGCTGAGTTGGGCTTCAAACCACCTGTACTGCTGAGTTCGTGTTGGTAAAATGCACAGTAAGTACAAAAAATGCAAATCCCAACAACCCGTCATCCGTCTCACAGTCTCATCCCGCTCTTCCCTGCATCATGCACTTGAGATCACTTGAGCTCCCAGCCATACAACCATGTTGCAAATGCCAGGAGCTTTGCCATGAAAGCCATACTGCCCCCGTACTGGGATTGCATCCACATCAGCCTGCACCGGAACGTCTTCAAATTCAGCACCCCAAAGATTAGGCACTAACAGCGGAAACCTGATTTTTAAAGTGCTTCACGCAATTTGCCCAATGATAGCTCCAAAGTGTACATATTTAGCGGTCATGAGAGTCTGAGACCCCCAAATTTAGGTCTGCTCTGACAGCTCCACCAAGCCTGCAGGCTTCTCACAAGTATCTGCTTGTCTTCCAGAACTCTCCAGATTTTGGGAAAGACTGTAAGATGGCACTCGACTGGCAAAACTTGAGAGGTGGCGTGAACAGGTCGAAGAGCTGACTAGCTTCCCACCTTGCCGAGTTCCACTTCAAAAAGAGAGACCGGCTCCGTGAGCACTTTGAAGTTCCCTCGCAAGAGAATGCCAGAGAAACAAATCATGACCAAACAGCACAAGTGTGGCGAGGTCCTTCATGCTTGTCGAGGTCAACGGCGAGCCAGAGGGAGCCATCGAACGCGCGATCGTTAGGCCAAAACGGCCAGAAAGCATCAATGTTGATGCCATCAATGTCTGGTAGCCTCACCTTCAAGGGCAACGAAGCGCTGAACAACTTGCACTGGCACGACATACTGCACAGCCCTTGCCTCGCAGAGAACTGCTTTCAGCCGTAGGCGGCATGGGATAACGGGTGCATGCTGCTTGCAGAGACGCCTTTTGGAGCCCTGCCAAATGACAGACGTCCAATACTGCTCATCTGCTGTACCATGCTGTGCCTGCCTCTGTAAGGAGGATCAAGTTCCTTGCAAGTTTGCAAGCAGGTCAGGCGTTGAAGCATGCATTTGCTGGAGTCGGACCTTCCGCAAAGGCAGGGCACAAACCTGGTATCCTGCTGCATCAAAGCGTCTCGCCCAACCCAGAGGCATCCATCAGCTCGCTGACCAGCACGTCAAAACGCTGTTGCTCTGGTAACTCCGAAACGCCCCTTTCAACGGACGCATGCAGCCAGCGTGGCTCAGAACAGCAGCATGACCCTGCTGTGCCTTACATCTGTGCACCAGATGTTGAGCGGACTGTGCCCTAAGGCATTGGAGGTGCGGTTGGCCGAGATCACCTCCTGCGGTCGGAGGACCAGCGCAAAAGGCGAGAATACATTGAATAGAACAAGACCCTCCTCCGAAGCACGAGCAATCTGCGCGACGTACTCAACACCTGAGGCTGCTGTATGGCGCAAGAAAACATTCCCAGACATGTAGCTGTGTGCCTTTCAAGCGCACCATGCATGGCATGCTGTGACAGCTGAGGCTCCAATCGCCGCGGTCGCACCAGATCGGATTGCCATCATTGACAAGATGCCTTCGCGGGTCGCCAAACAAAGTCGAGGTCTTTGAAAATGGCAGGAGCTGCAACCAGATTCTAGACAATACTAGACAGCAACCCCCGGCGCTTGCCCGGGAAACTGTCGGCTTGCCTGTTTTGCCGAAAGCCTCATACCCACTCTGTTTTCTCTTTGCGCTCACACGAATCTTACGCTGAATCGACAGGCTGTATTTGCATGATTCTTGCGCAGCAGTCACGGGCATCTGTGTCTCAGTAAGGAAATGATCACAATCTCTCTGATTCAGGCACAACGAGCTTCCGATGCAGTACTCAGGCAAACTGAGATGCCTCATTGAAGTGCCCTTGTCTTTTTGTACACATGGCTGCAAGTGGATTTTGGTAATGATGTTCGCCCGGGCCGCGCTGGCCATCATGTGCCTGATGCGCTTACCCTTGCCCAGCAGGTCGCGCGAGAGAGCTGAGAATGCCAGAGCATTTGCAATGGACACCTGTTGACGCAGGGAGTTGTGTGTTTCGCGTCCATCATTTCGGGCTTGGGGGGGCGCCGTTTCGGGTCCGCCATTTCAGGACTGAACCGTTTCCCTTCTACGAGTAGGTCGGTTGGGGTCGACCGGCCGTCTGTTTTGGGCCCGCGGACTCCGATCTTCCGCGTGGAGCGTCCTCAGAATCCGGCCTGCGGTCCAGCCGACCTCGGCCTCCGCTCTAGCCGACCTGAAACAGCGGCCGATCTGAACTGGCCTGTCCTGCAACCTGAAATGGAACATGGGCGGACACGAAATTCCGACTCGAAATTCCGACCGAAAACGAACGGCCACCATCTGAATCTCCTTTGATGCAACCTTCCCTATTGAAGACCTGCCCCGCTGCCAAGACTAAGGTGGTGATGACAAGATGCCATCACCACTGCCGACGTCCAGGACTGTGCAACCACCACCACTCTTCTCCTAATCACATGCAGCTGTCCAAGATTGTCCAAGTGAAACAGATGCCAGCATATGCCAGCATGCAGAGGCCACCTTGACCTTTGAGATCTCCACTTGCAATGCTCTTTCGTAGAGATCGTGCCTAACGCGCATTCAGGCACAGACAGCAGCAACTCCCATCAAATTTGATGGCTGCGAGCTTCGAAAGCTTGGCCTCGCGGCATCCCTCAACATCTCGAAGTACCAATCAGACAGGGCCATGTACCCAAACGGCGGCACGACGCTCCTTGCCTGAGGCAAACATGACCAGGGCTCCTCCCCAACGCCATGGCAACTTACTGAAGCAGCTGTTTACAGCAAAGAAGGAATCCTAACTTGGGGCAACAGGTACAGCAAGGAACCAGGCCGTTGGTTTTGTTTTGCAAGGTCAGCCCTACCCGAAGTCTAGAGCATTACTGTGGCCCAAAGAGGCCAGCATCATTAAGCTTGCCTGACGAGTCCAACGCCCATGCTATAAGACTATCAACTGATAGGAACCTTGGCTAGCCCTGAGGCAGTATCTTGTGTGTCTGTACTGTCTAGAGCTGCCGAGCTTGCCTTGACATCAGCCAAGAAGCAAAGTCCCAATCAATCCACACTCGGCCATCGTTCCGCCGAGCTGATAGCCCCGGGACAGCCTCGTCTCTACAGACCGATGGAAGCACTTGGAGAAGAAGCGCCTGCCCTGGAAACTCCCCTACTTGACTGCCATCTGCGAAGGTGATAAAAGCACATCAAGTGGCTTGACCCGCATGCACAGCCAATCCACCCGGCATCCATTGTGCGAAGCGTGTGGAAACACTATTGCCAGACCTGAGCATGCCAGAACTTGCTACTGTTCTTTCCAATCTGTCCATGTCTCCTTTTTACACTTGAACCCTGACTGCCTGCATTACGCCATGCCCCTGACTGCATGTCTTTACTGAGCTGCGGGAAGCAGATCTCAGCGAGGATCACAGCCACCGAGGCGATGCCGGTGGCTGTAGCGGTGAGATCGAACGGCACTGGACCCTCATCTGCCGCTGGCAGGTCTGAGAGTTTCAACTCCTGAGTATGATGTGCTGCCAGACCTTCCAATGATGCGCTTTCTGCTCAGCACACAACGAAAATGGCTTGGAAGTTGGTCAGCAGGACCTGGCTTCCAGAGATCGAATTGCTTGCAATGCCTTTGCACTGCTAGCTCTAGGCCATGCACGGGATTGAGAGCTGTTGCGTGTGCAGACTCCTCCGTACCAACCTGGGCACAGAACTCCACTAACACGCGAAGCGAACTTTGTGCAGAACAGTTAGCCTTGACTTCCCAAGAGCTGCAAACCCGTCAAGGAGGGCCTTCAGCGCACCAACGGCCAACGCACGGAAGCCTGAGGTGCACAACAAGCGTCAGACCCAGGGCACCAAAAACCACATTAAGCTTATCAAACACTTCTCCGCTTGGACAAGTGACGGAAGTCCATGGCTGAGAGGTCGAAGCCTGAGGCCTTGAGGCCAGCGTCTGCCAGCGCAACAGAGATACGGAGTCCAGCAGGGAGGATGCATCCTGGACGACACATTCGAGCAAGGTTCTTGATTTCTTGTTTCTGCCTTGAAACTCTCATCTTGCCCGAGTAAGGACAAGAATCTCAGAGGAGCAGAAGAAGCCGCGGCAGCTTTTCGCAGCCCCTGCATTGGGCCCCAGCCTGAGCAACAGCACCAGAAGAGATGCTTGTCAAGCCCACGGTTTTGATAAGTTTCTGAGCACTCCAGCCAAGCAGACCAAGACCATGCCATCGGTCCACGACAACCATGTCCCATGTCTCGTCTGGTATAGAATCTGAAGATACATCACAGCAAGCCACCTGGCGTTGGCTGTTCAGACTTGCAAGTAAACCCAAGCTATGACGAGTGCATGATGTTACTGTAAACAAAGACCTGACCTGTTCCGGCAGGAGGTTTCGGTGCAGTACCTGCGAAGCACATGGCATTGGCTCTGCTTCCATTGCCGGGCAACTGTTATGCAGATATCTGATATGACCACATCTCTGGACAGTGGCCTCACGCGCCGCAGCGGCAACATCCGGGGTGGGTTCCCATACCACAACCCGTGCCGCGCCGGCACGACAAGCAGACACAGCTGACACTCCTGCCAGACAGCTGGTCTCTGATCGAAGCACCCGCAAGCCGCAAGTCTCATCCGAGATCCGCACCATGGCCACCAAGCACCAGGACCTTCGTCAATGCCTTGCCCTCCAGCTCCGCAACCAGCTCCCGGGATGTGGCAGCCAAGAGTCGACCCAGGGCTCCTTGTCAAGCACAAACACTACCGATTTCAAAAGCACGCCTGCGGAGACCTCTGCTGCCCTGTACTTTTTGTTGGATAACTGTGGCTCTCCTTCTCTCTGTGCTAGCTCCCGTGCCCGTGCAGGGAGCGCATCAATCTCCGACATCTGTCTCGCATGCTCCAAGAGCCTAGCAAAGAGTTCACTAGGCAACTGCAGGTAACGGCATGGTGGTTCTGTAAAGGCCTGCCGGGTCCCTCTGTGCTCCACAGACTCGGATCTTGAAACTTGCCTGCCAGTGTGATGGCACAAGCACCGCAGCTGCAAGACAGGCACAAGCACTTGTTGGGCCTGCACTTTCGGAAAGCAATCGTCGGAGTGCTGCATCCCCGGTGCTGTCACAGAGAGCGGAGGCAGTTTCGCTCAGCGCATCTGGCCTCAAGGGAAGCCGAAGATTTCTTCTACTTCTACATCCTTAAACTTGTTTCGCTCCTTTCTTCTTTATTGCAGTCATGTCCAGCGCATGCTGCAGATTGAGTCACAGGCTGCCAAGCCACGTGAGCGGTGCTCTCAGAAGCTCCGTACGAAATTCCAGACGATGCTTCAGTAGAAACTCTTTGCATTCTGCAAAAGCCTGCGGGCAAAGCACGGCAGAAGCATAAAGCCAACTAGAAGCATTGGCATCGTAGCCTCAGCAGCCTGAAGCCGCAAGACATGTTCTTTCTGCTTCAGATCCACCCAGGTGCTCCCTGCCACGTGCTCAGACCAAGCCTGGCTGTGCTGCACTGCGCTTCAAAGCACCGTGCTGTGCACAAGCTCCGGACCTTCTCTGGGCCCCCTGCCTCTGCAGATGCCTCCACAAAGTCGGCATGCGCCAACTGCTTGCGCCGGAAGGTTTGCACGGCAGGAATCCCGGCGTCACGCTCCTTACGTCAGCGCTGCAATCACACAATATGTTCAATATTGAACGAGCGCAGAACCAACCAAACTTAACGTCATCTGCCATGCAAGAATCCAAAACAGAACTTGGAGTTGGCGGCGACTTCCAGTCACTCACTGCCTCGGCTTCCCAGAGGCTCAAGACAGCAAAAGCGGCCAGGCTACACAGCTGCATCAGGCTGGTTGCTGACTTTGTTGCGGCAGCACTGCAGCTGCTCGAAATGTAGCCAGAAGCCTGGCATCTCACAACGAAACAAACATAAGACTTGTTTCTTCAAACCTTCATTCCTGAATCAGCAGGAACATCCAAGGCTAGGGTAGCACCACCATGCGCCTGTGCTTGCACTTGAAGGCAGCAGATTCCCCATACCAAGTTCGACCAAAGCTGTTTTCGGCCTGTGCAGGCTCCGCAGCTCCACAGCTGATAAGCCTCCGCCACGGCTGAAACGTGCAGGGTTCTCGACATCAGTGTGTTGGCAAACATTTCACATCTTGCCCATCTACAGGACTCTAGCCCTCAGACCTCTGCAAGATGATGCTTTCGGGATGAGATTGTAAGCCTTCCTCCAGAACCTGCAGGGTCAGGCTTGCAAGGTGTAGTGTCATCCGCTTGTGCAAATCTCTGAGCATGGCCTGACGCGCAGCTCCTTCTAATCCCATGTCGCAGAAGTCCTGAGCACGGTCCACAGGGCTGACAACTGGCCGACATCGCGATTGCACGAGATACAAGGAGCCAAAATATGCTTGAGTCAGGGCGATCCTTGTGAGCTTTAGCATAGTATTCCTCGCTTGCCGCCATGGCCACTCAGCTGCTTAGCTGGAGCACTGCACGTTGCGCTCTGGGAGCTCCAGCTTCGTATCAAGCTTCGTACTGTTGACTGCCTATGACTTGTCATGAAAATGTATTTCTACACTAGTGAATTCGCAGCAAAACTCCCGGCAGTGAACTTGCAACGGACGTTCTTCCTCGAGGCAAATACTGTGCTGCAGCAGCAACGTCCACACAAAGCAATGCAGGAACAGCCGCCAGAGCTGGAATGACACACTGCAAGATGATGACAGCCGCTCAGCGATCAGCACTCAGCGTCTGCTGGCAGCGGCTGCATATTCTTGTCATGCCTGAAGGCAGCCCCAGCTCCCTCGGTCCTGGAGCAGATACCAACAAGCTTTAGCGTCCTTGCATCAACTGTCCACATTTCCAAAACAGAAAAGGAGCATGCGGCAATGCTCGGCAAGAGTTGAAAATGCCTTGCCTCGATCCGCATGGTCTCCAGAGATGCCTGCATCATCTGAATGCTGCGCCGCCGCATGCCCTGAAGGGTTTGCTGCAAGAAAACAAATGTTTTCGCCTTTGGCACCTCCCTACTACAACATGCTCGTTTTCAAGCTTGGCACCTGTCATAGCAGCGTGGCCAGAGTCTTGCTGTGGGAAGAGTCTAGTAGTCTCGTTCAACATTCCGCAGTTCTTGACAACAGCTCAGTAGTAGCACCAGTTTGGTGCAAGTCCCTCTCTCTGCCAACTTCCACAACACCAGCTATCCGTACACTCCTCAAAGCAGAATGCTGCGCAAATCTTGACCCAAAGTCTTCCATGCAACAGGGCACTTCTACAAGAACATAAAACACCTCCGACCTCACGAAAGCCAGGTGAGCACAAGCCATTTTCACCACAATTGCACTGCGGTCTTGAATGAGCAAGCACGCAGAACAAACCCATAGCCATGCAAATTCAAGGGCCAGGTGAGCAACAAATCGCACGCTTACCAAATATGACAATTCCATTATTTGACCACAAAGCTTTGGCGGCGATTCTGCTTGCACTTCTAGCCTTGCAGTACCGTGCTGTGTCGAAGCCTTGGCACCGCAAATCAAAATTCTGCCCAGGTTCAAAGACAAGGCAACCATTCTGTGCTGCAAGCCACTTGCCTGGTCTGCAAGCTTCACGCACAGTGGCCTTCCCTCCCTGCCGGTTCTGTGCTGTCAACAGTCTAAATATGATGTTATACTAAAATGTACATGCCTGATGTGTTTTTAGGTTGCTAGGTTGGTATGGATCATCCACATCTTCTAGCACCGCTGCATCTGTCGTGAAGTGCAGACTGAGAAAGGTCCGCGATTGACACCAGTGGTCAATACCAGGCTATTCTCCAAAAGCAAGCTTGCATCATGGCTTCTTACGAAACCATGCTTATTCTCACAGCCTGCGGCGACTCTTTGCGTCTGCTTTGGCGATCGTGGCTAATCCGATGCGCAGCATGAAAACAACATGAGACAGTACAGGTTTGTACATCAGACATGATCATCCTGATCCTTTGCACTGCAAGTTTCATCAGACATGCGCCAGGCACCTCGCTGCTCCGAGGAAATCACAACTCATCCATTCTTGGTTGCAGCACTGCACCAACATTGGCTGACCAGAGGATCCCCAAACTCGACGACAAACAAGGGTTGGCTCGCTGCTGATTGAAGATTTGAGAAAACTGACTTCACTTTGTTTGGAGATGCTGCAATGCACGTGGCTGTGAATTCCTTCAGACGCTTCTGCGGGTGCATGACGCAGTTTGCAACCATCGCCAGCATTGCGTCGCCGCATGGCCTCTTTTTTGTGATCCCCCAAATGTCAGGGGCGGGATGTGCAGCGTGCTCCTCTTGAGGTTTGCGTAGACGCGTAGACTTCTCTTGAAGAGCCATCTCTTCCTCTCAGAATTATTCACGAAGCCTCGAGCACGCGCAAAGCACATTGAACTGGCAGTCTTTGACCAGCCAGCCGGAAAAGACTGAAGTCAGCAAGCACCGCTTCATCCAAGGCATGTGGTATGCTTTTACTGCGTCCAGTCCCCACTTGCCACTGACAAGTGACCAGTGGCTTTCTTGTTCTTAGCAGGGGGCCAATGTGGCCCTCGGAAAAAAAATTGGATGCGAAAGAATTGAGGTTTCACACCGTTTTCTCCCCTTTCTTGGCATAGTACATTCGCTGCAGCTTGCAGAAAGCTGCAAAGGAAACCACATGACCTGAGTGGAAGACTCAAGCAAGGCACGCAGCAGCAAACACCAGTCGAAGCTGATCAAACTAAACAGGCAGAGCAGCTCTTGGGAAAGTAGCCACCTGCCTCCGGCTCGGTTAGCCCATGTCCCCAGAACCAGCCGCTGCGCGAATCGTGAGTGACCTGCGAAGCCACCGTCAAGATGGAATCAACAGATTGACACCCTCACACTTTCGGATCTTGATTTCTTCTTCCGGATTGGAAACTGCTTCCGGGGAGTGGAGCTTATCATCAAGAAGGAGCCACAAGGACTGCTCCTGCTCGCCGGCGCCTGCATCAGCTGACCAACTCCAAGTGCAAGGAATCTTCCCTCAGAGTCACCTGGCATTCGAGTCACAAATGCAGGCCCTAAGCCAACTCGCATATGTTTAGCAGGGCATTGGCGGCAGACCCATAACATCTTGAAAGCCGGCATCCATGGGACGTATCTGTCGCACACATGGTTTGAGTACGGTGGTACGTGCAGCCTTCCTGCCCGCAGACCCTTAGCACGCACGGGGAGGTTGTTCCGGCTCCATTGGTCAAATGTCCTGTCCCAGACACCTTTCTTTACAGAAACCTTGTTGTTGAGAGACCAGAAGTACACCAAACATAGCTCTACCTCTGCAATTTGAGCATTGACACGCAGAACATCCACGGTCCGGTAACTGTTAACGCGTGGTACTGCAAGAGAATAAAATCTCCTAAGCTTGCGCTCACAGTGGAGCGTACTACACAAACATGTCGAACGCAATAAAAGCACGAACACCCATGCGAACATGCACGCATACGCCGGCAGTGGCACTTGTCAATCGGCAATAGGCTTCAGAATATGACAGTGCCCACTATTCCGGCTTTAGCCCCTACTCTGCCTGGAGGTCGATATTGTAAGTTGCTCTTGGAGTTTCATGTTGCGAGCTATTAATAGAACTGATCAGGGTCCTGTATACCCTATCCCGGAAACACACCACGCAGACATTCGTCATTTGCGTGAGGATGGCATTCACCTTCAGAATGCTCTCTTGCAGCATCTGAACGACACCGAAGCTTGAAACACACGCAACATGGCTAGGGCAGGAAGGTAGGACAACAAGTAGGGCGCGGCTTTTGTCGAAAAACCTTGCGGAGGTAGAACGGAGAGGCTCAGAAGGTGGGTTGTCCACACTGCGGATCCTAAAAAGTCCTGGTAAAAACAGAGCAAGATCGCGTGACCTCTACTTCTTAAGGGGGTGAATACAAAGCTGCATCAAATCAGGCGGGTCGACTAAGCGATGCTGGATCAAAAGAGTAAAGCGCTATAGCACAGAAGCTGCTGTCATCCTGCACGAGCAGAGGGAATGACGAGATTGCCTTTCTCTTCCAAGGCCCTGCCCGCCTCTGCGCAACTGGCGCTTGTCGATTTTTTGGAGCTCTGGTCCACAACAACATACTGAGACGCCTCAAGCGAAGCGAGGAAATTGAAGATAGGCTTTTGGGCTTGATATGTCTCATGCAAGAAAAGTATACTGCAGATGCCGCTGACTGCAGCTGTACACGCCAGGCAAAGCCTTTTGATACCAAAAAAGGTTGACACAGAGTCAAAGCCGTTGCAACGAAAAAAGGGTTAAGACGGGTGCTGCAATGGGTACCCATTGAGGCCGGAGGATCCAAGGTAAAGGAATGACCGCTGGATGAAACAGTTTTCAATGCATGCTTTGGGGCAGACACTTCTGTTGGAAGAGCAACAGAGACCAGCAAAGTTGCAAAGGGAGCTTTGGTTCCATGAGATGAGGGGAGGCGGTCCGACAATTGGTACTGTGACTGGAGAATCTGCCTTCCCATCTAAATGACAAAAGTTCTTCTATCTACTTAGCTCTGAATATGCAATCTCCCGTGGCAACAGAATGTGTTCTGTACACCTGCACGCCCTAATCCCTGGAACAAGGCTTAAAACCCAAAAGCCGAACCCGCTAAACCCCGAACCCGAAATCCCATTCCTCAAAAATCTAAGCCCCGGACCCCAAACCCTACACCTAAACCCAGTTACTCAACTCCGGACGCTAAACCCCGAACCCGAAATCCCATTCCTCAAAAATCTAAGCCCCAAACCCCAAACCCTACACCTAAACCCAGTTACTCAACTCCGGACGCTAAACCCCGAACCCGAAATCCCATTCCTTAAAAAATCTAAGCCCCAGACCCCAAA
>CAJNIZ010012225.1:52252-83383 GCA_905231905.1 Symbiodinium pilosum | reverse complement strand
GAGCAATCAGGCTGCGGTGCGCGCCCGACTGCTCTATGTTCCTGCGCACACAAGTGTGCTACAAATCAAGAATTGAAAAGCGTCCTTGGCATGTACGTCTGCACTTTCGCTGGAGCTGGACCAACCGGAAGGCAGACACCTCACACGTCACATGTAGCTGGGGCAGTCAATTCATATACCCATTGAAAGCCCAAGAAAAAGCAACATGCTAGCCCCTTGGTCTCCAACATGTCTGAGGCAAGCTTCGCGGCATCAGGCAGCATCACTGAGAGGCTCTGGACAGGCCTGCGGAAAGTATAACTCAAAGAAGAGCAGGCAGCATCAGCAGGTCGCAGCTTCTGGAAAAAGCAGAAACTTGACCACTAATTTGAGGCAGGACATGACACATCTGGATCCCAGAATATAAGTCTGCAAACTCAAGGGCCTTACTGCGAGGTCCAGCGCATGTTGCCACACCGGCCGTCCACGTCCACCCTGGCTATGTGCGACACACATCCTAGACACGTCTACACTCGGGCAGTGGCTGCCTTGCTTGCTGTGCGAAAGCTGCGTCTGACAAATGCTGTGGTGGGATCTGAAGCTGGGCCAGCTGCGTCTTTTGCCTTCTGCAGCCGATAGCCTTCGGAAAGAAACGAACAGAAAGCAAAGCTAGGCTTTGGACTCTCTGAATCGAGCGGCGGAAGCCGCACGCGCAGCAGTGCGTAAAGGCCTCAGAACGTCAGAGCTTTGCGGCAAAGGCTTGCGACCAGAGGAAGCTTCCATGCAGGGGTCCTGACCTTGGGATTCTGCCCCGAGGCCCGCCACGCATCCAGGCCTGCTGTGCTTCCGGTTCCTACTAAAGGGAAGCCCCCAGCAGGCTTCAAAATCGCAATCGAGAACATTGGCAGCGTCTTTAGCTGCCACGACCCTTTCACCATTATACAAAAGAAGTGCATCATGATGCGCTTGCGCAAACAATCGCATGTCTGGAATGTTGCTTTCCAGCATCCATTGGACTGGCTCATGACTACCCAGCCTGTGTCTTGGACTTATACATGATCGAACGGAAATTAGCTGCAGGAGAAACACTCCTCCTGTGATGCAACGACTGCTGCCAAGAACAGACCGCGGACTGGTATTGCAAGCTTCATCTCAACTCATCTCGAGTGCAGCTAAGGAACGGCTGCCAACAACAAACCCAGAAGTCACAGGTGACATGAAACATGTAGCTGCGCATATGAATATCCGAACTGAAAGCCCGGAAATGATTACGGTCGTGAGCCAGCCACTGTAAGCTGTCTCGCATTCACGGGCTTTGTATCGAGAAGAGACGGACAAACTCCAAAAACAGATTCTCACGCCTGAGCGCAACAACCTTTGCCTAAATATTGGAAGATTTCCAAAGCAAAAAGCTGTCCGCCATACTGGCACTACCCGAACTGCCATGTGAGTGTAGCATGTAGCCATGTAGCCGGGGAAAAATTCAAGAAGCATACATAGGATGATGTCTGGGAGAAACAAACGAGCAAGGGTGAAGTGGAGGTCTGAAGAGCTGTACGTGTAGCAAAAGCTTATCCATGGCACGTTGCCAATGGATATCTGCCAAGAGGTGTTGTGCTTTACTTGGTTCGTGTAATTTGGATACTCGAAGCTTTGCCTGTCGCCTTCTCTGTCCGGCTCCATTGAAGCTTCATCCTGATAGTATCATCCGCTTAATACCCAAGGCCTCTTTTCGCCAAGAACTTCCAAAAAGCAACACAAAGCTCATCTTCACAAGCCAACCGTCCTCTCAGCCTAACGTCATGGCCTACACTGGAGATAACATGACGCAGTGTCACTGAAGCCGTTTGCTTGGGAGGTCTGCCAAATCACCTGCAAGCTAGCAAATCACTCGCCACTATCTCTTAAGATTTCTCTGTATCATTCTGTATCCATCTCGGCTTTTGGGCATTCGGTCTTAGGATGTTGTAAATTTTCAGGTCCTCAGGGCTTTAAGATCTTTAAGCGTTGTCAGGCTGTTTGGAGTTTCGGGCTGCGCCTGGAGCGCGGACGAGTCCACACTCAACAGAAATCCGGATACGAGGACAACAGACATGAGGTCTGCAGAGGGTCAGGAAGCCATGCAAAAACTAGAGAACACTCAACAGGTCAGCGTCAGGAAAAACATTCACAAGCAATTCGAGCCCAAACTGAAGAGAGGCACAACTGCCAAAGCAGCAAAATCTCAAGTGCGACGAGGAAAATGTAGTCCAAAGCGAATCGAGCTCCGAGGGAGCTTTTTGACACTCCTCAAATGTGCAGCTCGGCGTTGCTGCTTGGCTTTGCTGTGCGCGTCTCTCGGCTGATCAAATTTCGGCACGCTTGCAGCTGAAAGTTTTTTCAAGGCCCTGCCATGCTTCTGAAGCCCTCTGCACCCAAATCCGTCGTTTGAATCTAGGGGAAAGGGGCCCTTGAAGGTCTTGGGGACTGGGGTTCACACTGCAACTCCATGACCACAGCCCTAGCTCAGCTGAGGCGTCCGCACGTTCGGTGGACCCAACGCATGCTGCCTGCGCACCTCGCACACTTCCAAGCCACGTTGAAGCAAGGAGACGCATCTTTGAAGAAGCATGTACAAAGCAATGATACTGTTTACATGGCTTATGTGCGACAGCCTTTACTGCAGGCATTCGACCAATGCGTTTACTCTCTGGCGAACTGCTTACATTCAACCACACTTTTGCAAAAAGGTTCTAGAGAAGGCTCACATTTAAGAGAACTGTTTCCGTCAGGGCCTGCAAGGGGCGATGAGTTGCCCTTCCTCTCCTTGGCCTGACCAGAGTGACCAGAGACAGTCCAAACCAGGCAAACATATGTTTCGAAGCTTGTTGCACTACTCAGGCTGCGTCCAAGACATAGGCGGCACTCGAGGCCGTCCTCTCCCACCCTGAATGGACATGGCTTCAAAACACAGGTTTAGCTTGTTAGAGGCGGGAACAAATTTGCATAGCCAGCTCCAATCATGTTGACAAGTTCGAAGGGCCAAGCTTCAGCCCCGGCTGAAAGACTTCAATCCAAGCCTAACTATGACCGAAACATGTGTGCAGGTTTTGCAGCTGCGACGCACTGCCGCTGTTGCTCCAGCCCGGCGCGGGCAACAGAGTGGCATGAATCCTGCAGGCGGAGGACAAGCTCCTGTGTAATGTGCTGGACACATTCTAGTCTCCAGTAACTTTCTTTGTGGCAACAGACTCCCCGTCCTCGTTTTGATTGCACGTGTGGCGACGAGGATGCGGGGCGCTCGGGAGCTGAGAGCCAAGAAAGAACGGCTTGGGCTCCTGGACAGACCTGCCTTGATTCACTTTTAAGGACAAGACGAGCTGAACTCAAGATAAGGCCGATGACAAATACAAATGGGCCTGACGAAGTCTCCACATTGGATGGATGGCTCTGCTCTCGATGATAAGCGCATTCAAATTAAGGCAGACAAGCGTCTTTAGGCCAGGCATTGGCCAGGCATTGGAATCACAAAATCTATTTGAGAAGTTTGCTCCGGTGGAAAAATCTTGGTAGGCAGATGTCATGTGGGCTCGCACTCCATCCACTTGTAACTGAGAGATCTCCAGCCATTTCAACATCCTTGCATCCCATTCTAAGTACACCTCAGGAAATGCAGGGTTGCATGCGACATTTATGCTGCTGCTGATGTTGACAATGTAATGTAAAGTAGTTGTGCACAGCACCCGAACGCAAAATTCATTATTCGTTCCGACCTCCAGTGGCACGCTCCAACGCGTCCAACGCACACCCAAGTTTCGGCACCCCACGCCCCCACACCCTTGAAGTGCAGAATCCAAGTTGTTTTTTTCGAGTCTCTTCTACATGGCACAACTTGTCCTATCAAGATGTTCTAAGAACACGGCCCTCGTCACATGCCATCAGCATGCGACAAGGTGCAAAGCAAGCACTAGCAAAATCAGACCCTCCCGCAGGGACGCTGCGAAGACAACTACTCCTGTGCACATTCCAAGCCACGCATACAAGCGAACCTTCAGCACAATACGGGAAATAGTACCCTTGGCAACTTGCTTAGCATGACTCACCACTTGGCAATCAAACAAAGCAGTCACTTCAACCAGCCCTTCAGATCAGTTTGTACGCTCCCATTCATATGCCTCTGAGTACTCTCAATGCTTTCAGCTGCCGCCAACTCACCTTCGAGTTCCTCAGTCCCACCGCCATCGTGTGCAGCAGCATGTGCCCCGTCTCCCTCCATCTGCGCGTCTGGAAGGGTTTCAGCTTGCTGTGACACCCACACCGATGAGGTTGTTGCAGGGCCGGTCTCCATCTCCGCTGACTCCAGTGTCGCCTGGCATGCCATGGTCTGCGTACCATGACAGCAGCCTTCTTGCCGCCATCTCCGCCGCATCTGGTAGTCCAATGCCATCTTCTCCCTCCGGTTCACCGGCTCGACTTGCCATAGCACGACCTCTTGCTAAAATGCCATCCACCATCTCATCTCACTTTCCGACTCTGTGCTTTCTGCGTGGACATAGACTCGCTCCTGGTCATTCCCTCGCTGGCCGCCTTCTTCACGACCACCAGAGTCCTCGGTTTCCGTCTTTTTTTCTTCGCGGCCGTGTCCTTCTTGCCCTCGTGCTCACCTGCAGTCTTTCCAGCTCCATTTGCATCCACATGCTCTCTCTGTTCCTCATCGTCCGCCACGTATTCCTGATCCATCCTTGTGTTTTCATGGCCATCATCTATCTACTGATCACAAAGGTCTCCAGCACCTCGGGCCCCCACTTCTTCAACACCATCTCCTTGTCCACCTGGTTGTCGCACCATAGCCGGAACCACGTCTGGCATTGCGTTGACGTGAGGATATCTTCAAGGCTTATCATGTCCACCAGGTTCCCATCCAACTCCTCCACATCATAGAGCTGCGTTCCCTCCGGGCTGTCTTCACCTCCCTCTGCGCCCGCTTCCTGGTTTTGCTCCATGTTCTCGCCATCGTTATCCTCGGTCTTTCCCTCCTTTTCATTGGTGACGACCGGGACTTGGACAAGGCTCTCCTGAATCGAGAAGGAGACCATTGGCACCTTTGGTGGGGTAAGTTCCCCATCGAGCTCCGCTACCGCCATGTCGTTACCATCTCCATCTCGTAATTGAACAGTAACGCGAAATCTCTTGAGTGGTCTAGTTCTTTGTGTCATCTCCAATTTGCTTTTCATCGCCCATTCGTCCCATGTCCTTGCCCTGCTGGCCTGCCGTCTTTCCCATCGTTCCAAGTCTTGTTGTTCTTCCCACTGCTTGGCTTCTCTTTCATCCTCTTCATGCCTTCGTAGCTCCTCGATTTCCTCCACTGGGGCGTTCTCAAATGCTCCTCCTGGCCGTCTCTGCACTGAACTCGTTCTGTTGCCACCCCTCCGTCGCATGTGCTCAAGCCCCGACTGTGTTCGACAGAATCCCCCACTTGGATTACCGCAGTTGGCATAGGGACTTCATGCGACGAACTTGCACCCGTTGAGCCCTGTGCATTGTCCCCCTCCATGGCCGCCTGCATACGTGCTCTGACGATTTCCCACTGGGTTTCACACCACTGTCTGTCATCATGTGGAAGTTCAGCGGGCGCTTGTCCATCACCATCGCGATACGTGACCAACAATGCCCACAACCAATTCATTCTGTCCCGCGCCAATGCGCCTGCTCCGTGGCCTCTTTGTTCTCGCCACGCTTCCAACATATGATGGAGACACCGTGCAATTCTTCTTTGCTTGCTTTCATCCATGGATTCAAGTGAGCCTGCAGCATGGCAAGCTTGCTGGTAAAGATGGTCATAAGCCCTGTTCTAGTCAGAACCTGGACCATGCTGACGTGATCCGCCCTCTCGATCCCTCTGTCTGGGTCCCTGCCTGCACTGGATTCCTCGTCTCCTTCCAAGCTTTGGTCAACCCCTGCTGCTGCTTTGGCCTCTACATCGTCCTCCTCGGCATCCTCTGCCACCGCGAGCGCCCCCATGATGTCCGCGAACAACAGCCCCATAAAGCGAACCAACCCTCTGAAAAGACATAGGCTGAAGAAGGCATTGCAGGCGGCGCCTTCGACTTGGGTGTTGCGATTTCTTCCCTGGCCCTGGTATTGCCACTTTCCTCACATCTTTGTCCTGTCCATGGTGGAATTCTTGCCCACGAGCTTGACGACGCTCTTCCTTCCCCTGGGTCTCAAAACCATTTGTTTTCTCGCTTGCTTTCTTCGAGTGGTGCCTTTTTCCATTGCCTCCTTGCATCAGGGCCACCACGTCTTGGTCTACCCCGCCCTTCACTTTGGCATCTGCTTGTTGGACATGTTTTCCTGTCAGGGTCAGGAGTGAGCTAGGAGACTGCATCTCTGATCTCCCGGCAAGGCCGGCGTAGAATCCAGAGTTTAGGGTTTCGAGTTTAGCCAACATATCCTCCTACAGCTCACTGTGTCCAAGCAAGCATTTCCCACTAGGGTGTTCTGGCATGACCGCCCTACATCACCTCTTAGGGTTCCTACATCACCTTTTAGGGTTTGGGGTCCCATGGCATAGCAATGCGACAGTACAAGAACATCACTATGTCCAAGCGCAAGGCGAGCTGCTGGCATCATAACCAAACAATGATGTGTAAAATCAAACAGACCAACTCATAATGCAACAGTACAATGAAGAGGAAACAAGATGATACTTTAGTATCGTAATTGCTTGGCAAAATAGATGCACAACAAAGCGCGCCAAATAGAATTGGAATGTCTTGCTACGGTTTAATATTGATAGAATGTTTCTACAGAATGACATAGGGAAAAGCAGGACCGCAGTGCAACAGATTGCAAGAGTACAAGAACACCGCAAGACAATCATTCAACGTTTTATTGATGTTGCTCAGTTTGGGAATCATATAGACGTCTACTGTCGTGGTGAATTGTGCGGAAGACTGGCTTGTACAATACGGAGGCGTAATGCTGCGTACTCACAGGGTAAGGAGGTTCATAAACAACCAGAAGTTTGTAAACCAACACTCTTTGGTAACACTTCTAGTTCTGATGGACGCTTTTGTTGTTGTTGCAAGGAAGGCTCCACCAACATAATATCTAAGCAGCATGTACTATGTTCGGGCACGGAGAGTATTCTTCACGTAGGCAGGGCAGATTCAGAGGATTAATCATGATTCATCCAACTCTCTTCTAGGAACTAGACTGACCATTTATCCTTTGGTTTTCACCCCATGTACTGGATAAAAAATGTTTAGGATGAGCTGAAACCCCAGCCAGCACAGAGTTTTCCGCATTTGTCACGGGAAGGAGTTCTTGCGATGTTCAACTCAATTTTATGGCGGGGTTCGTGTTCATGTGGAAATGTGCAAAATCACCGGCCAGCGCCGATTTTGTGCACTTCTGCAAGCCCACACAGCGAACTGCATGCAAACAAGCATCGAAACAGGAGGGGCCCGCTTCCTTGAGCTTAGGCAATTCTACGACATCCGGCAAGTAGACGTTAGGGTGCAGCAGCGCCGCACGGCATGCATCTTTACAACGGAACCCCTGACCCAAAGCTAGCGTACGGCTTTGGCAAGCCCACGCTGAAAAAACTGGTTTGGTTCCAGACCTCCTTTGCAGACACCTGGTCCTAGCAGACTCTCAAGTGCTATCTCAGAAGAGATGCCTGTTTTCACCAGTCAGTGCAATGTTCCATGCTTACGAGCATGGCTCATGGTTCGTGAACAAAAACTACCTTATTGTGCTCGTGGGTGGTGGCCCATGTTGTACTCTTCATGCTTTTGACAATTTCTGTGGGGCACAAACACTCAGTAACAAAGGGCGTATGTTCCTCGCAAGCAAACAGACACCTTCAGTGCGCGACCAACCGAGGGCTGAAAAATTGTCTGTTGTCATTGGGAAGTGTACAGAACACCGTCGTAGTTTTCACGTCATCATGTTTGAAAATGGACCGCATGCAGTCCGGGTTTGGGCGCGGATGAGCAAAGTTTTTTTCTGGTGAAATGCTTGTATTGCAAAACAACTTCCTCGAAACAGAGCGTCCTCAAGTTTTGACGCCCTTCCCCTTTTTGCTTCAGCGAACCCTTAAACCTTTTCGCTTCCGCGAAGTATCCGTTACTCATGAAATACTTTCGCAGCACCTTCCACGACCCTTCCGCAAACCCATCCCCTTTCCACGAACCTTCTGCGTCCTTTCGTGGCAGCAGTGCGGCGCACATTTTTGAGATTGATCTCAAGTTGTGCATCGCCAACACATTGCTCAAGACCAGTGGGAAAAAGCACGCTGCTCAGATGCTCTGGCCACCAAATGCCGTCGGTCGGGCATGGACGTAATTATGGTTAGAACATGCAGCTGTGGCCACAGAGTGCAGCTAGGCATGGACGCTGTTCTGGCTTATTGGGCATGGATGCTATGGTCACCGAATGCAGTTGGGACTAGACATGCGTGGACGCTATTATGGTTTGCGCATGGATGCTTTAATCAAAGAATGCAGTCAAGTATGGACGGTATTCTTACGATTTGGGTTTGGGCGTTGGATGCTCTCATCATCGCATGCTGTCGGGCATGGACACCACTATTGTTTGCGCATGCATGCCGTGGTCGCGGAACGCAGGCGAGAACGGATGTTGTTGTGATTTGAGCATGGACGCTCTTGTGACCAAATGCTCAAACGTTTTGCCCGGACTAAATCCCATGACGGCAGTACACCACGCAGAAAATCAATCCAGTAAATCACGGGCTATTGTCGAGGGCGGGGCCTGGATAAAGCGAAACAAGCAGTTTTCCCCCTGTAACTGGATCAGTTCGCTAGCACAAATCCATGTATCCAACCCATCCGTTAATCCAATTGTTTCGGGTTCATCGATGAAACGGATTGATTTGCTGTTTTCATCAACTCCATGGCGGGAATCTTTTCGATTCATGGAATAGTCTAACGCATGCGGGCAAAGCTTCTGGGTCGACGGAAAACTAGATGATTACATGAAGCCAATCCAAGGTCCATTGAGACAGGCAATAAGTTTGCTGGATTCATCCAGTTCATAGGGGAAACCAATTGGATTCATGAATTAGTCAGGTCCAAACACGAAAACAGTTGAATAATGGATAGCGGGAATAATGGCCTAGGCGACCAAAGTCTGGAAGGTGAAGGAAATGCACAGGCATGACATGTGCCCTGAATGTTGAAACATGATAAAAACAGGACAATTACATATCTGCTACACGAATAGCTGCCACGTAGTCATGATGACCGCAGCAAGAATTGGTCCGCTGCTTTGTTCTTTCCGTCCTTCTTCTCTGTCTAGCTGCCGTTGTCACTTCTTTTCCACTTTGCTCGCTTGTTTTGTGCCCGTGCCAGTTCCTTTGCTGATGTGTTTCTGTTTTCCTGCCATTTGCTGTGCATGATGACGTGTCCATTTTCAGAGCTCTTTCCAACAATCTTTTGATTTCTTGCTAACCCTTGGCAGTGTTTCAAATGAGCGCCAACTCCTTGCACCTTGTTCGGACAGCTTCACGATGACTGCTTTCAAGCAAAGCAATAGCGGCGCCGTATGTCATACTGCTCATGCTAGCCAAGCACCGAATAGAATCAAATCGAGAACGACCCCAACTGAAGCAGCCGGTTGCACTAAATTCAGAAAAACACATCGGAAGCCCGGCACACTTGCAATAGCAGCACCTTCTACACTACAAACCTACACAACAATTCGACGCATAAGCCGCTTCTGCTTTTCTGTGGACAAGGCTCCGAAGCAGAGATAAGAGTCCAAGCGTTTCAGCTGCCCTGCTTCAGGCAGCTGACCCCCTCTGCAATGAGCTGCTGGCATGGTCACTAGCTGCTGCAGGCAGAAGTCACAGCCTATCACTGACAAACAAGCTGCCGAAGTGTCGTGCACGCTCCTTGAGCAAAGCGCGTGCACAAAGCCTCTCAAATTTAAAAGATGCAGCACCAGCAGCACCAAGGGACGATTAAAGTGCGGTGCCAGGCTAGCTGCCTTCAGTCAGGCGGTCCCCAGCTTTAGGTAAGTCCAGCTGGCGAAGCTGTGCCTTAGAGACTCAAAGAACCAGGAAACTTAAGGCATCTCGGCGCTCAATTCTGTGCACGTGGCGGTCAAGCAGCCCGAAACGAAAAAACCGGTCTCAACGCTCGCGCGCATGCTCAGGCTGCTGCTGATACCCGACGAGTTGAGGAAATCAGCATGACCAGCGACACCACGATGAGGCATAGGCACTCTTCCTGAGGTGGCAATGATACCAGCTAAATGTTGCACAAGAGAGCGTGAGGCCTCTGTTCAGTCAAGGGACCCAGGCCACTTGGTGCTGGAAGCAAATAACCTGGATCAGGGTACAGGATCTGCAAACCTTGCCCAAGCAATCTACCCACAGGCTGAAGTCTTCGCGAAAAAATTGTGCCTTGCGGTGTGCTGTGCTTAGGGTCGGAAAAAGCTCAACTACGTTGGAAAAGGCTTCTGATTTCGGATGCCTCTGTGACATGGCTGAAGCAGCTCTCAAGGCTGGGGATTTACGGCTGAAGCTTCTCATTACAGAGACAGCTACCTTGTAACCTTAGTTATATTTGCTGAGCTTGCACCCCAGCAAATCTTACACTTTGGTTTCCCATGCAGTGCAACAACATGTTCCTCCCACTCTAATTGTTCGGGGGATTTTCTGGGGCAAGCAAACAGCTCTGGCCCAAGACATAGTTGAGCGGGAACTCACTTCCTGCCTTGTTCATCAAAAATGGAAACTGCCGGTTCCTTGCTTTCATGAAAGATGCATCAGAGGCACGGAGAGCAAGAGGCTCATGATGGCGCGAGATGTCATAATGAGAGTGAACACTGCCGGTCCGAACCTTTGCTGCATCAGATAACAGAGCATCACTCAGGATCGCTCAACAGTCCTACCCACCACTTCTTCTTCCTCTCTCTCACTCTCTCTCTCTCTCTCTCTCTCTGTCTTCTTGTTCGGGTGATAGAAAAGGATAGAAAACTCTCACGGCCCTCTCGGGGCTAGCGCCCCGCACCCCGGAAGTGGTCCAAGTCGAGTCGGGTACTCCAGAGCCCAATACATCCCCGAACCCAGGCAAAATCAACAGACTCACAGCGCATCTCACCTCTTTGTCTGTCTCTTTTGCTTTGCTGTAGGGGTAATGATGCCCAAGCACCGGCCAGGTGGCCTCCCACAGCGTCGTGGTTCTGTTCGCTTCGGTGTCTGTCTCTCCCTCTCTCTCTCTCTGGATTCGGATGGGAATCATAAGAGGAGTTTCAGAAGACGACTGAACGGCAGTGTTCATACATAAACGACACCATCGCATGCAAGAGTGATTGCTGGTGATTGCAGTATGTTAGCGAAGGCAAGAAAGATGCAATCTTACTCGATATTGGGAGTTGTAATCTTTGCTTTTAATGCTACTCCAAAAATTCCCCACAAGTAACAATCGAACCGTCAGCACGCAGCTGAACGCTCCCACGGCCGCTGACATGGCAAAGATCCTCGGGAGTGAAGTTGTTACTTACGTTGTCTCCACTTCACAGCATAACCTCTGTCATTCCGTTAATTATAAACTTCTCGACATTATGCACAGCCGTGCGCAAATGACCAGAAGGAAAGCCGGGTTTCGCCAAGAAAAAGAGCACCTCTGGATGCTGGCATATGAACCTGCAAAACGAGATGAAATTATCTTTCTGAAGCTGAGTAGGCTCACTGCGCTGCCGTCCGACAGGAAATCTCGCAACACAGCTCACAAATGTTGGGCAAAAACTTAAGCAAACAGTCATTATCTTCGTCCAGTTTGCTGGAAAGCTGGCACGAGTTCACCAGCGACGATCGTAAGTGTCCATGCCATGGCAGCTGATATAGACTCCTTGGCTGCACCAAGTCAATTGAGAGACATAACTTCAGACCCAGAGGAAACGTTTATTGCGACGGCGTCTCCATTCCCAGCAGCATGTGCCCTGGCTCGAGCCCAGTTGTCTGGTAGAGATGATCCTGGAAGGCTCAGCAGCAAGACACTCAAGTCAGCGGGAAGCGGCGGGAAGCTCCGTTGAATAACGTTCGCTCGCACCGCTACAAGACGCTCCTTCCTTTCCTCCCTCCAACCCAGGAATCGTGCAGTACAACCGTGGATACTCCTGAGATACTGCATTGGGTTCCTATCGCTCAGGAAACCTGGCTTGGACGCCACTGCGGGTCACACCCAAGGCACTCAACTCCGAATGCATTTGAATTTACAAAAACTGCACAACACTGATACTCGCTGGAACGGGAAAATGCAAGAGCAGGTGCAGAAAAGATGAAGCATCGTGTTAAAAATCATTAGCAAAGGCCAGGCATCTTTTCAACCTTGGTGGGATACGTCCTGGTTCATTCACACGCTTTCATCGAGTCGATGATCCAGCGGACGCCGGCTTCGGGATGGCCCGTCGGCGTGCCGGGCCACTGATACAGGCAAACACCGTAGTCCCACCAAGTTTGTTGTGGAATGCCCGCCACCAAAACTTTTCCCCCACGCAACTGCGGCTACCGCGCACCTACAGATCAACGCCTGCAACTCACTTCCCCCTTGAACTAAAGTCCCACCAGGAATTTTCGTGTGTCGTTTACCTACTTAGACATGTGCAAGATTTACAAACATTTACCCTGTTCACCATGCAACTGCGAGAAAACCTGGCCTCTACTTACACTCAGAAAGGCGGCACCGAATCTAAACGAGCACCCCAAAATGCCATTGAACTACGATGGAAGTGTGTCTCCATTTAGTGTGACTTGAACGCTTGCACGACCAACAACACTGCCACAAAACAGCATGGAACTGTGAAGAAACGCCGTCTTCACTCGCGTCAAGCCTGTCCTCACGGCAAAGCGAAGCTTTGCCCAATCCGCCATCAGCAACAGAACCCCAAAACGACATGTAACTGCATCGCCTTTTCCCATGTGTTCATCGTGATTTCAATGTTTACTAAGAACTCCGTCCCAAAACACCATGGAACTGCGAACCTGCTATACCTTTCCACCTCTACTCCGAGCGCGGCGGGTAAACCAGCCCAAAAAATATGATCTCTGCAAACCGCAGGGCATACTTGACCTTTCCCAACAGCGTCTTTCTATACTTTTAACGTGCCGTGCCCCATGGCAAAACCACACACGGCATCAACAACAAAATCAGTACATGAACAGAACATGCAAGATATGAGAAGGAATTTGGTTTTCTAAGGTTCGTTGCCAACGCTCCGGCTCATCCCAAACAGCAAGGCACACAGAAGGGCAAAATCCATATCCGTATCCAACGACAAGATTTAAGAGCTCGTACACTACCAATTGATTGAAAGGGTCTTCCTTGTACAAGGTGCTGAGATGGTTTGGCCTGCATAAAAGCTTAGGATCAAAATCGTGTTCCTCATATCCCAGAATAGGATCATAGGAGGAGGATTCAACCCACATAAAGATGCAAAATTAAAAGGGTCCGTCCCATAAAAGAACTGGAGGTTAAGCATATATGAAAGCAGAGGAATTAAGATGATCTTTCCCATCCAAGAACATAGGACCAAAAAGGACTTTCCCACATGACATATCAAGGTTGCACCATATAAAAACATAGGACTGAACAGGCCTCCCCCATGCAAAAGCATAGAATTTAAAGGGTCTTCTCCCTGCTTGAACCTAGATTTCAAAGGGTTTTGTTTATCCATAGAAAAGCATAGGGTTCAAGCGGTCTGTTCCCATGTAAAAGAAGAGCATAGGACTGACAGGGGCGTCCCCATATAAACGCGTGCAGATAGTCTGCCTTTGACGATACTCCAAACGATGGAGCCCGCAGCTCAAACGACGCGTGGCACCTGACTTCCTGGTGAAACGGACAGACCAAAGAAACAACGCAATCCATGCGGTTTTCATGTGACTCACCAGGGGCAGGCCGCATTTTGAGACACGACAGAAAATCCTGCAAGAACGAGGAAACGCAGTAACGCAGTGCACACGCTCCACACCAGGTTGTGCAACTACCCAAACTGGCACATGGTATCTGAACTGTTGCTGAAAACGGACCAAACAAAAACCTTGTTTCATATAAGCGCACGCCGCATTTTCATGCATGACCCGACGTCGTGCCAGTAACACGGGAACTCCACGTAGACGCGCTGTCCACTGCAGATTTTCCAGCAATCATGGCATTTGAATTATTGGTGCAACGGACTGGAGAAAAACTTCATGTCATATGGTTTTCCATGAGGATCACCAAGGGCACCCCGCATTTTGAGGCGTCGCAGGACGTCGTGCCGGAATCAAGATAATGCCATGTATGCGCATATCTTTAAGTCGTGCCAGGAACCAGGCAACGCCATATACATGCGCAGGTTTTCGAACCACCAAAAACGGCGCATGGCATCGGACCTGCTGGTGGAACGGACCAAGCATAAACCGCATTTTGTGTGGTTTTTCATGCGAACTACCAGCGGCACCCCGCATTTTGAGGCATCGCAGGAAGCCGTGCCAGGAACACGGAAACGCCATCTACAGGTTCTTTCCAAAGCAGGTTGCGCAACAACCAAAGAATGTGCATGGCATCTGACTTGTTGGCGGAACGGACCAAGAAAATTCTCACATCAGGTTTTCGCATGCAAATCACCAGAGGCAATTCGCGTCTGAGACACCACAGAAGTGGTGTCAGCACGTTGCATTGGGAAACAATTCATTCCCTCAAAATGTTCGTCTTCCATCTTGGCTATGCAAGGCAATTCATGGGCCCCAAGTACTGCCGCCCATCAAAAAAAAACGGGGCGACTTCTACATGTCGCTGTATCTGGGCTTTCTTGAAAACACTTGTAGCTGTGTAATGCTTTTGGCATTGCGAATTGGTGCGACCTTCCCTTTGCCATTTCCCAGTGATTGCAAACATCCCGGAGAGAGGGGCGACTACAGAGTTTGGGAGTATGTCATCGGCACAACTGGACTGGGAAGGAATCCATTCCCGTACGACGATGCGCCCAGCGGAAACTAGCAGAGGTGGATCACTCGTGACAGTTTATCCAGTGACGTGGACCGACCTCGGATAAGAGTCATGACGGAGACTGGAGATCAAAGCCAGGACTCCTAGGATGGAACGCGCTGCCGCTTCTAGTCTGCGAAGGGGCGCCCAACAGCTCATTCAGCTGAACAAACGCACATTGCCCAGAAGCTTGGCAGCACGAAGCCCATCTGTGCAGCATTGCGTGCACTAGCCTGCAACTGGCTGCCTCCATGCAGTGACTGTAGCTAAGAGACGTCAACGCCAAGGGCAGCTCGAAGACGACCCCGGTGCAGATTTGGCGCGCCGCTACGCCCGCTCCTGCCACTCTCCAAAAGGTCACTCTCCTGCGCTGCCGGCATCGAGGAACAGGCGAGGTGGCTCTATGCGCTGGGCTGGCCGGATAGGCGAGCGTAAGACCATTGCTGGGTTCAGCTGAGGGCAGACTACTCCAACTTGTTGATGACACGTCGCCTCGACGCAACGCGAATGCAAAATGCGCACTGGGAAGCCGTGGGAGCGCCGCAAGTAACGAGGCAGTGCGCAACATTTCCACACGCTGACCAGGCAACTCATGGATCAAGGCTCCATCCCAAGCTAGCTCCTGATCGCACATCCATCTTGAACATGCCCAGGACTGGGTCACAGCTGATGATGTCTTTGATCAATGGGCTCCTCGGGGAGAAGATCGGATCGAGGCGCAGACTGCGTCCTGCACCATGGACGCCGCTGCTCTAGGACCCGCCAAGCTGGCCACCTTTCTCTCCTGCTACGGGTCCCTCGCACAACTTGTGGATGGGGCACCAAGTCTGATCCTGAACACAAGGCCTGCAACACATGTTGAACCTTTGAAGGGGTAATCGCACGCCTCCGGCAGGTCCTGCACCAGGTTGAGCATGATACGTTTAGCACAGGTTGAACCAGTCAGCGGTGGAACAGTTCACTCCTGGCGTGAGTGGGCAGGCCCACGGTTCGGCCAGGAACCTGTGACTGCAACACACGCACTGAGTCCTTGAAAGGCTCCCGAACTGCTGCAGGGTTTTGGTGAGCGCGCATCCCCATCCTGACTGCCCACCGAGGCTGGAACTGCAAGGACAAACATCAGTGGCAGAGCGTACTTTGCCTCATCCTTTTTTGCCTCCAACCAAACCTTGGCGACCTCTAACCCTCTGCGCACAACACGCCCGCCCCAGCAGCCGGCGTGAAGACAAATTTTCTGAAGTTGTCAAACTCTCTCTTACTCTGTTCATCCTTGAACGGGATGGCTAGCAGGCCCGGGCGCTTATTGAGGGCTCCATTCAAGCATTTGTCATTTGCCTTGGACTTTGCACTTGCCAGCCTGCAACTCAAGACACAGCACCATCCTGTGACTCTGGCCGCGGGCTTGCCGTTGATGTTCGAACCTTTCTGCACTTGGGATTTTGCTGGCTCTTGCTACTCTTGCTTGGTGGACTTAATGGCAGAGCGCTCTCACGGAATTTTCGTCACGACATCCACTCATCATGCTCCTCTGCAAGTCTGCAGCCCTTGCCTCAGAGCCAGGAGATGCAACGGCTGCTGCGAACAGCTTCCCTCAAGGACTAGGCGGCGCTTGGCGATTTGTGTGCCCGCCTCCTCCTCGGTGAACAAAATGTGCCCGAGCCTGCGCATTTTCTGCGCCGCAGTCAGCTGAAATTGGAGCGACTTCACCATCCATGTGTTGAACGCGAATACCTGGCACGTTGCCAAGTCGCGCGAGACTCTTGAGACAATTACTGCGTCACTTGGGTTCTGGCAGGGAACCTGAGTTTGCACTTCTGCCACAAAGCCGTTTCCACGTCGCTGAGTTCACTGTCCCTCAGCATGGAACCCGAGTCAGCAAAAGCCACTCTGGACTTGTCTTGCTCAGCCTGCTGGACGCAGAGCCTAGCCGCGGCCCAGGCTGCAAACTCCAGCCATCTGCAACGACGCAGCATCGCCTAAGCCCTAAGCCTGACGCGGCGACACAGCAACCAACGTGGCTCCCATCATCGAGGAAGAGCCGAACTTGCACGTCTGATAGGTCCGGCACGCAAGATCTCACCCTCGAGTGCCTTGAGTTCACAAGCTGCGGCACTAATGGCTTTGCAGATCGCCCCCGAAGCTGAAAGAGCTGCCCAAGCAAAACACGGCCGCTGCACTGAGCAGACGACTGCCCCACACAATAACTAAATAGACGGGGCAGGAACTTCTGGGCATTGTTCTCAGCGGCCACCTTGGTCTCGTCAAAGCACAGCTCGCAGCGCTGCTGTTTCGCTGCCGACAGCTTGGTGAATCGCAAGGCCACTGCCCGATGCCATCCGCAGGGCAAATGCAGTGGGCATGCTTCACTGACAACATGACGCTTGGCTGCCTGCTTGCCTTTGGCACACAAACAGCGCATGGTGCTGGCTGTGACATACTGCACCTGTGATCTCTTCATGCGTGCATACCTGATACACCCGAAGGCCACCAAACATGAACCCAGCAAGGGCATCCACCTGGAATCACCTGATTCCTGGGCAGCTATGATCCTCACGATGAAAGGCATGGTGGCAGACCTTGCTTGGAGCCTGGCTCAATCTCTCTCGCTCGCTTCGATACTGTCCACGCAGAAAACTCCCAGGCCAAACCTGAACGCTTCACGAACCAGCGCAATGCTCTGCCGGCTGCCGGAGCAGCTGCGACCGATCCATGGTCGTCGAGGTCAGCCGTAGTCTCCATCCACGCGTCCGCCCCTGCGGCCCCGCCGATCTCCAAGTCGTCCGTTGGTGAGTGCCTCTGCAAAGATGCTCTGCGCCATCCTGCCATCCTGGCCGCATCACTAACTCGCCATTGAGCATGCAGCTGGTGGCACAAGCCCCAACGAAGGATTCTGCCTGGCGCCCGTTGCGCAAAGGTCGCCAGTACAACCGCGCATCTTCCATGGTCTCCAAGCCACTTCGGGAAGCCAGGCTGTCGAGTTGGCAGGAAGTCCTCTAGATAAATACTGGCAATCAATCAGGTCACACCTGGGCAGGTCACAGCTGACAGAGGACATTTTTGTTGAGCGCACAAAGATCAAACTTCTGTGCTGGCAGTTTGGCTCACAATGCTTGACCCTAAACAACAGCAGCAAGAACCCTTGGGAATGAGCTGCATGCACCCTAGCCTGCCAAACTCAATATGCTGTCAGAACAGTGTCTCCCTGGTTGACACAAAGCTCCCACAGCACGGGAATGCAGCGCATGCGCTTACTTTTGTGAGGAGCTCTCCAAGCATCTTAGCAACCTGAAGAGTTGCATCGAGCTGGTCGCTGCTTGAGTTCATGGTAGCAAGAGACATGTTTGGCAGTCCTGGAAGTTGCTCGTGAAGGAGTCAACGCTCAGGTAGCCAAACATCATCAGAATTCCAGCAAGTGACATCTTCTTTTCCCTCTCTTCGGCTTCATTGATCTGAAAGTCCCACACGAAGAAAGCCACAAAACCTGTTGCACACTGTGGGGGACCGGTTGCCAGCCTAGCGAGTGCAATAAGGGAACACGCGTATACCCTTTCGCATGTTGCGCAGTGTCCAACAAGAGAAAGAGAATGCCCTTACAAAACTGTGTTCGGTTCTTTTCTACATCGCGGCACATGACGGCTGCTGCTCTAACCCGTTTATTTGACGGTTGAGCTCGGGAAGAGAATCCGCCAAAGCAGCCTCCTCAGACACTCGCTCGTAGAAAAGCAAGGTAGGAAGGTACTGGCCTGACATCATCAACTTTGTAACTGCATTCCAGTCTTCTTTCTCACACACACTTGTGTCGTCAAAGAAGATCCAACGCTTCCGGGCCGGGCACCAGAAAAGCGCGACATAATGCATACCGAAGTAGCAGATCATGCCATGAAAACAGTATACCTCATCTTGGACCCACGTCGATGAACCACGAGAGCAATCAGCGTGCGGGTCTGTCTGAAAGATCTGGTCCATGCGCAGCTGAGGCTGAATCATTGCCAGCACCAGCCAGAGTGCCTCCCGGCCCGGTGTGGTGGTCGGCCAGATCAATGACAGTATGAAGGTCTTGGGCTGTTTGGTAAGCCAGCGCTCGATGACCAATGTCTTCCTGGAGTTGCACTCCGAACACTTTCCATCTGCGTCCCTCTGACACAGCTCTCGAAGAACCTCCTGCAGGGTGGCCGGCTGCTGCCCGGCAAGCGTTGTTGTCAATTGCAGGACCATCTCCTGAAAGAGACTCAGAGGATCCGTGGCAATCTGCGCCTCCGGCTGTGCTCGACTCTGACAGTCAATGAGCTCTGTAACATAGGCTCTGTACAAATAGGCGCCCGATACAGAAGGCTCACCCGTTGCCCCACAGAACGTGCAACGAGTTACATCGACATACTCGATGCCAAAGACCTCATGACCAAGGCACATGGGATGACAACCAAAGTCACTCGCCTGTTCGACAAACTCGGCCTGGGATTGGAACAGGTATGGGCCAGAAGGTCCTTGTGACACGTTGCACGCATGCAGAATACCAAGGATTGTCTCAATGGTCTCTGTGGCATCTTCCATGTCGCCAATTTTAAAGCGACCCTGGGCATCATATACGCTGGAGAGTGCACGCCGCAAGCAATCAGGAGGGAGTGTTTCTGCGTCTGAAAACGCAAACTGTTGGAATACTGCTTTCAACGCACAATAGCATCGCGAGCATGCTGCCCCATCCGATGCACCTGCTCCATTTTGGATCGAACCCCATCCTGAATGGTCGTGTTCGGGAGCGCTGAGGATCCGTTTTCTGAACGACTGCAAGTTCCAGAATGCCTGAATCACCACATTCAAGAAGCCTCAGCGTGTGCAAACACAAAGGATGAACCGAGGTCGCATGCCCGTGCAGGTGACATGCAGCCCTCAGAAAACATAGCTTCAGCCTTCTGCGAATACTTCATTTAGGTTGACCCTACAAAGTAATTGAATGTTTTGGGCCAAGGTCACAATGGTTTGCACCGTTCTCGTTCTCCAGGCCACGGGCTCGCAGCGGGAGCGCGGCTTCAGGCCCAGGATCCATGGCATTTCGGGATATGCCATCCCGCGGACATGAGGTCGAAAACTACGAAAACTACTGGGACAGGGCAGGCTCCTGAAGATGATCATCCTGCTTTACGGATGTGCCTCTTAGGACGGACTCTGGGAACTGTCAAGAATGCCATGAATGCCTCAACTTAGGTTCAGGAGCTGTTGGCCTCCCTTTAATTGCAAGACATGTTTCTGATAGTAAGCAAATCCTGTCTGCGCTGGAGAGAGGGCTTTGACTAGCAACGTCTGAAGTCTGGCCAGGGCGCACATGGTATATGCGAAGCCGGAAGCTGAAGGGCAAGAGGTTGTAGCACATGGTGTGTCAGAGCGAGCACCCCCAGTCATGCATTTGCAGTCCAAGGAGCACGTCAGAAGAAAGCCTTCAGCATAATCCAGGCGGCTGTACACGCGGTTCTGCAAACAGCTCCTTGATTGCTTTCTGCTGCCACAGTGCAACTTGCAACACAGAACGCAAAATGCCTGCCATATTCGGAAGAAAAGTGCTGGAGTGGCAGCTCCGTTTTGCTAAATGCATCACGTCATGCGAGGTCTCTGCCTGCACTAGGCAGTGTACTTACGCTGCTGCGGGCAGAGGGTCCCCACAAGCATGACCGGAAGAACTTTGAGGGTTTTCATCCTTGGCTGGCACTAACATGACATCAGCTGGATAGGATCTGAAAGTCGGGCTCCAGCAAGCACAGCTACGCACCTAGCCCAACTTTGTAATGCTAGACCATGAACATTTTTGTTGGCACTGAATGGGGCTGTGTGCTTTAAGCAGATCTGATTGCACAGCTCCGCCAGCAACAAACAGCTCTAACATGGAACAAACTGTTCATGCTTGGTGATAGGGGCTTCATGGGGCCTCCGCCCCTGTCCTGATTCTGTTGCTAACAACTTCACCTCCTTGGACCCGTTGCCCTATTGCCGCGAGCATCAGAGATTGCGCTGGGAAGAACCTCGTGGGGCATCAAGTAATTCCATGACTACGTGGGCAAATGGACGAGCAGATCACCAATCCTCAAGCTGCCAGGCAGCATTAGATACAGTGCCGCATGCTGGAGGGACGTAGCCACCAAGTCTGTAGTAGCCGGGAGGAGCGTGCCAACCATGCCTTCCAGCCCGGCAGAATAACAGACCGAGTGGGAAGCTTGCCAAGACATGCGAGCGGCAAGAAGTGGTCAAGATGCATTTGATCAAGCAAGTACACAAAACTACTGTAGTATCCGTTCTGTCCCAAACTGCGAATCACCTCAAAAAAGTCAAATGACCAAGACCGTAGCTTGTCGTTGACTGTTTTCTGAAGGCAAAGCAAATCCGACCCTGGGATGCTCACCACCGGCATCTGCTCTTCTTCGGGCATCCCTTCTGTAAGGCTGCCAGTCTCATCCCTAGACGGGCCTTCCTGCACTGAACACCTGATCCCTCGAGGACACAGGTCAACGGGATGACTGCAGGGCACCCCTAAATCGTTCAGCCTCTGCAACTGGAAACAAGCTGACTGATGTTACCTGGACAGATACCGGTTATCAGATCAGGCCTGTTCCTTCTAGCCGGTGCAGACACTCAATCCCCAAAGCCTAACCTTTCTAGCCACATGATGTGAGATGTACAGTGGCCCCCCCGTTGCCCTGAGAGCCTTGACCTAATTGCCAACCCAAGTTGATAGTTTTCCAAGCAACAATCCATGGTGAAAAGCCCCGATGCGCAAATTTAGCGTTACCAACGTCCAATGTCTCTCCTAGCGTTTCAGTTCCACGGGTTGCGTGATGGGTTGGTTACTCAGAGTTTTTTCCTCGACCAGATCTGATGATCGGTGGCGCGGGCTTATCAAGGTTTACGTTCATGCATACAAGACGAGCAGTGATGCCTGGCACAGTGATTTGGTGTCCACCACCGAAGAGTGCAGCCAGTGACAGCAGGGCACCGGCCGAGTGACTAAGAGCGACCTGACATACAGCATGCTTGCTAGAATGAGATTTCCAAGCCCTGCCCTAGGACAGAAACACTTCTTTCCCCGAGGTCAATTTGCAGGCCAAAGCAGGTATGGGATTTATCCAGTTCTAAGCCCAGCACCAGAGTCAACGGGAAGTTGAACAGGTCACTTTCAAAGGTGTGGCTGGACAGGAACTCCTTTTCATGATTGGCACAAAGCTCGCATTACACAAAAGCCATTCATTGATCTGTGCCAAAACTTAAGCGGCTACCACACAACATGGCATGCATGCAAATCCTCGCATGACGAGCATCACTTGACACTTCTCACGTAGCTGCTTTCTGCTCAAATGTACCGGGACATTGCGCAAACGTTACAACCGTTACAACCATGAAATGGGGGCGTCCGTGCCAATGCGTGGCTTGCATACGAACCTATGCTCCTGCAGCAACGAATATACCAGGTACACCACGTGTATGGACATCCTTAGCGTCACAGTCGTCGACTCTTATCTGAATACATTCCTTGTTCACAGCAAGCTCAAACAAAGCTCAACAAATGATCGGAGCACAAAACCTGCACTCTGAACTGTTACTGACGGCCAGTCTTCCGGTTGCAAAACTGTCAAGTGAATATGAAGAGCAGAAGGTGTCTGACAATCTTTCGGATACAAGCGTCGTGCAAACAAAGAGTGGCGAGAATCGAGACAGCCTCTGCCAGGGTTGGGCCCTATGGTCCTTCCTTTTTCTCGAGGGCGCAACTGTGCCATAGTGCCAGACATGCGCAAGCACAGCCCCGCCTAGCTGAGAAATTCCTTGGATGCTCTGAAAAATGAACTTATAAGTTGCAAGTTGCAAACGGTCTGATCAGCAGCGATTGAGCCAAGAAGCAACATTGGTATGCGCTGAAAGGCCTGGGCTCGGGGATCAGAAGATGCACAGAGATGCCTATAAGCTCACGGCCACATTTAGAAAGAAGTCATGAAGCGCATGCTCATGCACGATATGCAGTAAAATACTTTCATTTGAGGCGCATCTGGCTCCACGGACACCAGCTCCTGATGGTCTTTGGCCAGCGGCCGCACCGCTCGGACTATCAAAGTGCAGAAGATGATGAGCATCGCCACAAGACTAAGACCTGTCGGCAGGACAAGCCGTCATTCTGACCTAAAAGTACTGGCTCACATACCTGCTTTGAAAACGCGTACCCTCACAGTTTCTGACAAGCTGTCAATTGTCAGAGTTGTATAAGGTTGTCAGTCCTTCAAACCAGGAGATAGATCGGGGCCAGTCGTCCATCGAAGGTCAACCCCGGGAGATGAAGCCAGGTTCGCCAATGCGGGTGCAAAAAAAAGTCGTGCAAACCCGGTTTTATTTCTCGACTTCAAATAACTTGAATGATTATTGGGCATGAGAGCAAAACACAGCCCACCTGACATGTCGTGCTGGAAGAGCATACACGAAACCAGCACGGAGAGCACTTGCCGCGTGGAGGCAATGAGCGTGTAGACCACAGGACCAAAATGCCTGGTAGCCAACACTGCTAAGCTCAAGTAGGTGCACTATGGCGATGACTGCACATCAAAAATGGAAGCTGGGAAGCTTGATCGTGTAGGATATCATATACTGCGTCACAGTTGATGCCAGCGAAAGCACCAGCATGTGCATCAGCGCCTGAAGAGTCGATACCCACCACGAAGGGTCAAAGGCAAAGGCCCGAGAGTCATGTAGATACTCAAACTTGTTTGGAATGAAAGCCGGAGCAAGACAAGGCAAGTGCCTCTGGACAGTTCCAAATGAAGCTCAATGACGCAAACCTTGGTACTCAATCATGAGTCATTATGATGTAGATCATGTGCACTTGTGAGTAGCCCGGAGATTCTGACCGTATGTCTGAGCAATGCAAAGCACGGAATCATGGCAAGGTCAAACTCCAAAGGCTCCGTGTCCCTGGAGCTCAATGCCCAGCCAGGCTGCATGCTGCCACTGAGCAAAAGCCTTCATGCATGGCACAGTCCAAGGAAGGCTAGACGTGCTGAGCACCCACTCAAGCAAGACCCGGCAACTACTGCAGACATCCGAAGATTGAAACGCCTGGACACTTCCAAAGTCCAGGAGTACATCTACGTTCCTATCTGCTTCTGGGCGGCTGCGCACAGATCAGCCCCAGCGCGAAGCAAGACATTGCCAAAGTCGCCTGGACGACATCTATGTCCTGCAGCGACATGCCACACAAACATGGCCACCTCAGGGCATGTGTTCGGTCCGGTGCACGCAGAGCTGTGGGACATGCGTCAGATTCGTCATGTTGGCATGCTCAGCACCCAAAAAAAGCCGTCACATCTATGGAATATCTGGTCCCTGATCACGAAGCATCCCCAACTCTATCTCAGCATGTTGTCTGTGTGGTTTTAGCACGCGTGTTTTGGCTACTTCTCTGCAAGACAAGCGCCCAGCACGGTTTGGAAAGTTTCAAAATTCTTTCGGCGTACTTGCTTGCAAGCGTGCCTCAACCTGGCACCAAGCCATTGTTGTGGGACAAAACGAAACTTGCATCCCCTGCGCTTTCAGCTGGCGGCTTCTCCGGCCTGCCCGGTGGCTGAAATGGATTCCGAGCAAAGGGAGGTCATGCCCCTTTCGGATCACAGCCCACTGCGGTTCGCTTTTGGCCCACTTTGGGGAGACCCCTGAGCCGCGACTGTGGCATGAGCATCTCCACTTTATTGGGAGGCTTTGGGCCGTTGCTACGAAGCTGCAGCCGTGGCCGAGCACGCTCAAGGAGCAAACTCTGGAGTCTCCACGAAACACTAGGCCCTGCATCCGAAGGTCGGGAATCATCGGGAACCCGTCTGCCGCAACCCACACACCCATAACCTCAGCCGCCCGAAGGAAGTGCACCCGTCTGATATGTTTTCGGATTTTTTCAGAAACAGCAGTTTTTTAGCGGCACTCATGCCGCCTCTCTGTCTGCGCACACTTTGCCCAGGAGGGAGACTTGTCTAGACGTGTGAATTTCCATCTGCCAAAGATCTGCGAATCGGAAATCGAAATGAAAAGCCTGCATATCATGTGCGACGCTTTTGAGACTGCAAACTTCCAACTTTGCTTTGCATGTGAACCCGCTCCCGGTGCTTAATGAAGAGCACGTCTTGAAGATGAGGAGTCAGCGAGTCACATAAGATGTAGATGGCCAGCAGTATGAGTCCTGCGCACGGCTCTTTGAAAATCGTTTTACAATCAAACGGTACTAAAGCTTTGTTTGTTGTATTTGTTTTGGACTGCATCAGGCCTGTGGTCGTGGTGCTGCTGTCAAAGGCCGTCTCGCTCTCGTGGCCGAAGACGAAGCAGGAGGCAGTCAGCACGATGCACTCGGCGTAGTCTGTCAAGGAATGAAGCTTCCCTCGCAGAGAGCTAATAATGACCTGAGGCATGCACCGCCAATTGCAACGTGCATACTAGTTCCTAGCGGTTCCAATCGAAGAGCACTTGCAGCAAAGTGCAGAGAAGTGACTACCGGAAGAATCTTAGTGCTTTTCGCTGTCGTTTGCAATCCAAACGAGATGTAGGAAAGGCCTCAACTGGACACTTCCACCTTCCAAAACAAGCCCTACTCCGCTCCCCAAGCCGTTTGAGACGCTTGCTGGAGTATTGACACCAGGAAGCCAGGCTGTTGCTCACCTTCGAAGTGCACTGGACTTTCGTGAGCCGCAACTGCATGTGGAAAAAGCTCACATCAGCATAACCCGATGAGCGGTGACAAGCGGCTGCGGGAGGGAGCGAGTCGATGCAGCCATCGAAGAAGAGCCTCTTCTGTCTGATTGTAAGGATGAGCGCTGAGAACACTGCTGCCGATGCTCCTGGGGCCAAACACGGTGTGGCTTTACAAGGTGCTTCCAGCAGGCGTCCAGACGGTCCACTAAGTTTCTCCAGGTCTCGATTGCACAGCACCAAGAACAAAGAGCTTGGGATCTGCAGATTCTCACCATTCCTTCCAACGTATACATTGGTCATGATGAACTCCTGGGCGCACCAGCATCAGAGTTCTGGCCAAGGCAGATTGGCACATTTGGGCTTCTCCTATGAGTCCTTTTCCTGGAGACTCGCTGGACTTGCAACATACGTAGATCATGTACAGGGGCTATTAGGCTATTAAGTATTGGGGCTGCAAAACAACCCCTAGCATCCCTATGAAATCTCTTATCCCTGTACAACATTGTCGTTTTGTCTTCCTCTCTGTCATTGTGTTTCGGCAGTACTACATCATGATAGTATACGTCAGTATTGGAACCTCCTTGTGTTTGCGCTACACGCCGATAGACATCTGGGTTTGGGGCTTGGCCTGAGAGTTTTGGGCCTCTGCGGCCGTACACGAATTTTTCAGTCCCTCGCTTGCAACGGGCGGTGAGAACTGCGGCAGGAGCTACCATGGCTGGCAAGGCCTACTTCCGGGAGACCAACATTATCGGTTTGTCTATCGTTCTATTATCGTTTTGGACACCACGTGCTTCATAGATTCTGGCCCTTGCTAAGGGGACATTGCGGTCAAGGCTCGGCCGCAAGGGGTTCAGGCTTAGGGTACCCCGAGTGTGGATTCTCGGCGACGGGTGCTCTTGAACATGTTTTCCTCTGTATCGTTTTTACCCTGTTTCCAAAAAATGGAAAGGGTGATGCAACTGGGGCCTATCCGTACTGAAATGCAATACTGGGTTTTTTGCAACCCCAGATGGCACCAGCAACATCATGGCATGTGCAGGACACGACATCACATGCACACGAGTTGTCCTGCGCAATCCCCCAAAGGATCATGCAGGTGTTCAAAGCCTAAGCTGGCTGGGGCGTGTAAGGCATATGCTCTCTCAGTTACTTCGGGCATTTGCCTCCAAATTGCTTTGCTGATTTGAAACCGCAAGGCTTTCAGGCAAAGGGTGTTTGGAATCAGATGACACAAGATCTAAGCAGAAAGCTCGCAAGATCTAAGTGCAAAGGACTCGAAGCTGTACACTTTGTCATCCAAACGAGAGCCAAGATGCTAGGAAGCAGAAGCAGAGCTTTTGCAAGTTCGCAGGTGAGTAGAACATTTCCATCTCTGCCGCATCTGCCTCCAAGGCCAACTGGGCAATGTCAATGCAACATACTTTTGGATCGACTCAGTCGCGAAAGTACTACACTCTTCCTGAAATCCTGGAACGGCTGGCCTCAGCACGTGCAACAGTGGAAGTGGGAGATTGTGCGCCTAAGACTCATGCGCACTTCAAACTGTCTCGAACACAAGGTGTGAACCCACAGGAGAGTAGCGGAGGTAAGGAAGCTGCATGTATGGGGAGGTGTGACACCCTATAGAGTCGTGCATCACAGCGCTTTCTTCCGCTGAAATTTGCTGACCTTTGGAACCTGCATTATACATCTAAAGCACTGCCAAGCTGCTTCCGCGCAGAAAAAACAACTGCTTTTGGTTCGCAATCCCGGCTTCTGACAGGATCCTGATTCATCAGCTACCAATTTGTTGTTGGCAAGGGGCTCTTCTCATCAACGGCACGACTTTCCACGGCAATCTCTGCTGTGTTTACTTCGATCTGTGACGGACGGTCTTGGACCTCCATCCTGCACCAGAACTAAAGCATTGCACCAATGTAGCTTCAATCTAGCACCGTGCCAGTCCTGATCACCACAACGGTCACTAGAATGATTAGGCCAGCCATCATCCACCAGAATGGCTGTTCTGAGAGCATCGGTACATGCTCAACTCGATGTCGCCTGACCTGAGGCTACAAGCCAACAACAGCACCAAGTGACTGAAGCAGTCTTTGCGTCGCCCTTGTCTGGGCTCGACGCACCATTTTTTATCAGAGGCCTTGCCAGCCTGCTTGCACAAAGCATGAGTCAAGAGCAAGCGTACCAGGCTACTGCAACTAGCTCATAAGAAGAACCCAACAAGGTTCCGGACGTTTCTTTCTCTGGTTTGTCGGTGGAATTTGATCTTATCCTTAGCAGTTGAAGCATTTTGGACGACGGGAATGGAAATGCTCTGAGACCATCGGCTTTCAGCCTACTCAAGATTCCATGGAACATGTGCAGCTTTGGCTCCGCTCATGGGTCACCTGCAAGAGCGTCATGCAACCGGAATCATCACCTGAGGCAACGCAAAAAGCAGCTCGCGAAATCTGCACTTCAAGTACATCAAGCACCTGATTCTTGAGGCGCGCAGTAGGCACAGGCTGCGCATAGAGCAAGCGTGGCAGATAAGACCTTGGCTTGATACAAACACCAGGCACAGTCAAAGGCCAGGCTGGCCAGGCTGGCCTTTGGGGCTGCTACCTTCATGGTTCGTTCTCGGATTTATCTTTCGGCTCCTTGGTAATTGCCACAAGGCAAGAGTGGAGCCAAGACTTCACTTGTTCGCAGCGCTTACTGGCACTTGTTGCTGTGCTAATCCTTGCAGCCTTGAATCGTGAGCACATCATGGATCGAACGGCCCAAATTTTGGGTAAATTTGAGCCGCTCTTGGCAAACCCAAATGAGCATGTGCACAGAGCAGCTGGTAAAAGAAAAGCTCAACACAAGTCAGAGCAGGGCCGATGAAGGCTAGTACTCTATGTACGGTGGACACTTGCGCAATGTTCCTACACTTGCTCATAGTAAAACGCATCCCTCCCCTCCCTTCGCATTCATCAATGACTTACGGAGAAACCTGTTCAATTTCTTTTAGGACAACCATTTTCTAAGTAGGAAATCGAGGAGATCCCTAGTTCTAGTTAAATTCTTCAACTAGTTCTATCATGTCAGTTGCCTAAGACCGCGATAAAGAAACAGAGAATTCAGGAAGTTCTGAGTTCCAGCTAGCTTTCCGTCGGAGCCCGGTCATTTCTACCCTCCTGCACCAAAAAGGCGTGTACAAAAGCAGCTCAGCATGCGCAAGAAGCATTTAATTTCGATTCCCATTTGTTTAGCTCATGTTCGATCATTTCTCATGTCTAATAAAAAATATGAAAACCAATGCTGTTTGGAAATCGAACAAGCCCTACTGAGCTATTATTTGTTGTAATGATAAGTTGGGTGGTGGGCCATCTGTCCCTCTCCGGAGGATGGCCGCCCTCCGGGCCCAATGAATCCATGAATACTCACGTAAACACTAACGTGTATTTGCATCTGCGCAACCCATGTCCTTTATATGCAGCTCAGCTAGCTTCCATTGGCAAATCCTTGCAATCCTTGCACAATGTACTTTGCCGATGCTAAGCTTGGAAGCATCAGAGTGCGTTCCACTCCAAGTGTTATAAATCCATGTATCCGTGCCTGCCCCATCAGAACAATTTTCAACCACCCTTAAGACCCAACAAGCCAGAAACGGCAATGATGCTGGCTCCCGAAAAGACGCGCGACGCTGCTTCAATGTCTCGATGTTCCCGATTCCGTCATGCATGCTGATTTCTTTGTGAAAACGTGATGAAATGGCGGCACACTTGCTGTACTGTATAGGAACTCCACCGTGGTCAGGATGTCCGAAAAGTTTGGATGGAGGTCTGCCATAAACCTGATCACATTCAATTGCAATCCTTTCCGCTAACTGGTTGTCCGACTGACCTCGGCACTCTTGCATTCCAAGCATGCTTGGAGATTGCCACAAACCCTTGCTTACCAACTTCAGTGACGATGACCATAGGCACAGACTACAATGAAGATCGTGTTCTAAGCAGTGCAAAACCATTTTAGGGTTCAGCCCCACCTAGTCTTTGTTTTGGCGTTGCTTGCACCAAAAATCCGCAATGAAAGTGGCACTGGTCGCAATTTCATTACCCTGCTAGACCCACACCCAAACTCGTCCTGATGTCAGTACTCACTTCCCCTCTTCCGAGGTCGACCTCATCTTAATGCCTCCGCCTCACCCCGACAACGATCAATTCCACTGAATTTAATGCGCCCATAATTAGCTTGTGAATCTTCAGAAGCTATACATAAGGTGTGGGTCGCTACCTACCTACATTCCTTCAGATGTGTCTCGCACAGTAAGTTAGCATTCCTGATTGTTGCTGGATTCTTCAAGGCAGGGCCAGCTTTGCGAAAAGGATGTAGCAGTGCCGTGCTATAAAGCTTGCTGAGCCATAGGCATGCACGAAGCATCAAAAAAATCCTCTGAACCTTGAGGTCTCTACATAAGTGCTACAGAATCTCATAAGCACCTTGCCGATTGTTCCCCATACGTCTTCTTCATGACAGCTACTACACGCTCTTCCATGCTGTTGCAAGAATTGACTCTAGCGTGATAGACTGGTGCGGCAGAGAAGACAGGCAGGCTGAGGCAGGTGTGGGAAGCTAAGGGCTGGGAGGCCGAGCACTGGGACGCTACTAGGGGTATTCATACGACGACAAACAGAAGCCATCAAGGAATTATTTTCTGAAACACTGCAAGACCCAAATACAAAACTGGGGACCTCACAGAATCAACGCTGTCACACTTGCCACTTTTTGCTTTTGCCACATGGTCTCGGCATCGCGACGCTCAGATTAGGCCCACGGAGCCAGTCGACTCATCGCATGTTACTCGCTCTTCAACTGCAAGACGCCCATACAAGCTCATCTCGCATGCAGGCGATACAGGTACTGCAAGCATCACAAGACAGACTTGCAGCAAACAAAACTCGCGTCTTTGTTTGCTTTGTGCCTAAGGACCCTCCTTAAAGCTGGTTGGGCGGTCCCACCTGGACGCCCCGCTGCACAATGGTGATCCGGTCACCCAGGGATAAAGCAATGCCCTGCGTTCTGGAGCGAATGCGACAGCTGCCTTGCGGGGTCATTTATCAGGCACTTGAGGACACACAGTCTGGAGCTTGGCCTGTCAGCTTGCCGTCCGGCAGCTTCTCGATAGAAATGTTTGCGAGCGCGTCCTGCACCGGCAGACTCTGCAAGACACATATCTCACTCGCGAGACACATGCTAATGACAATGGGGCAACGGCTGAGAACTTCCCAACTTCCTATTGTCAACGAAAGGGGGTTCACTTGTGACTTCTCCCGGTGTTCACTTGTGACTTCTCGAGAGGAGGGTCACTTGTGACTTCTCTCGGGGTTCACTTGCAACTTCTGAAAAGCGCGAATTTGTGACACGTCTCAGCAAAAAAGCTAGGGATCACTTGTGACTTCTCCTTCTCAAAAACACGAAATTGCGACACGTCTCAGCACGCAACGCC
>CAJNIZ010012225.1:8644-52152 GCA_905231905.1 Symbiodinium pilosum | reverse complement strand
GGGTTCAGGGTTTAGGGTAGGGCTTTTGGGTTTAGGGTTTAGGTAGGGCTTTAGGGTTTAGGGTTTGGGGTTTAGGGTAGGGCTTTAGGGTTTAGGGTTTAGGGTAGGGCTTTAAGGTTTGGGGTTTAGGGTAGGGCTTTAGGGTTTAGGGTTTAGGGTAGGGCTTTAGGGTTTAGGGTAGGGCTTTGGGGCTTTGGGGCTTTGTTTGTTTGTTTCTTTTAGGGTAAGGCTTTAGGCTTACATAAGGGTTCCAGGAATTACAGGCTTCAGGGTTTAGGGTTTAGGGGTAGGGCTTTAGGGTTTAGGGTTTAGGGTAGGGCTTTAGGGTTTAGGGTTTAGGGCTCAGGGTCGGGCTTTGGGGTTTAGGGTAGAGCTTTAGGGTTTAGGGTTTGAGATTTAGGGTAGGGCTTTAGGGTTTAGAGTTCAGGGCTTTAGGGTTTAGGGTTTAGGGTAGGGCTTTAGGGTTTTTTGGAGGGGTTTAGGGTAGGGCTTTAGGGTTTAAGGTTTAGGGTATGGCTTTAAGGTTTAGGGTTTAGGGTAGGGCTTCAGGAAAAACAAGAAGTCACAAGCGAACCAAATTGAGAAGTCACAAGCGAACCCGGGGAGTAGTCACAAGCGAACCCTCTACCATTGTCAACTCCCGAGTTGTAGCATCCTCACCGAAGATGGACTTAGCATAGAGATTGACGGCGACAAAGCTGGAGGTGTCAATGAGCTTCTTGATCCTTGGCAAGGGCTTGAAACTAAAACTCTGCACAGCTGGTGATGTCTGCGGAACTTCGTGACAGCAACTATTTGCCAAGAGTCCCCACAGCATCTCGCAACATCTCCTGCACATCTTCTGCAGTCAGCTTGCCCTTCTTCTGGGCCTTGTTATCACCTAGGCAAGGGAGCTTACTACCTCGGACTCCTTCGTGCGTAGGACCTGCATCCTGAGCTCGTTGCTAGTCTTCTTGTAACTTCTACCAACGATGGACATATTGGTATTTCTCATGATGTGTTCCAGGAACGTCCCCACCTCGCAGCAAACAGTTAACAAACACTCGCAAAACCGTGCTCGGAAAGCAAACCAAAACCTGCCTCTGTTATGGAGGTGTTGATGTTTACCTTGTTTTCCCATTCGAATTCCGACCACATGGTGCGGAAGGCAAGCTCGTTGATCCACGAGCCTGGGATTCAGAATGATGGGAATGCAAGGCACGTACGGATGGTGAGAGCAGGCACGGGCACACTGCCTGCAACAGTCTGCGAGCAGGCTGAGGCTGCGGGTCAGGACATGGCCGCCAAGGTGCGCTCTATGTAGTCTAAGATGTCCACGTGCAGCTCGTTCAGAACCTGAGCCGAGCACCATAGCAGCAGACAAAACCCTTCTGGAGAATCTGGGTCCAGCACAGAGCATTCCTTGTCTGCCTGGACAGATATTGGTTCCCCAACAGCTAGCATTGTGTTCACAACATTCGGCACTGCATGCACATGGAGACCAAGAAGCTTGTTTACATCAGCCGAGTTGCCGCGCTCTTCTTTTCAAACGTGACATAACCAAAGATGATGCCGGTCTCTGTGGAAGCTACCTGGACCGACGTACACATGAACCATTTGTGCTTCACAGTCCTGGTCAGCTGTGCCTTGATGGAAGCGTGGAGCGTCATCTGCTGACCTGCATAGAGTGGCACCACAGAGAACATGGCTTCAGCTGACCCGCAGCCATGTCTGAACACCCGCATACATGACTTAAGAACCCCTCCGCATGACCGTGCCTGCTGCCAGCGTAACTGCCGACGGTCTATCCACAATCTTCAAGTCTCCCTGACAGACAAGGCAGCAGGACAGCCAGCACAAGTCGCGAGAATATACAAGAACCTTGAAGCGCCTGCGTGCTCAACTCAATGAGGACATTTTGCAGGGTCTCACTGGTCCTGTTCACGACCAAAAGCTCAAGCATGAGGTCGAAGGAGTGGACCTCAACATCTGCGGGTTTGGTTTTACATCTACGGCCGAGCAGGCTCGGGCACCATGCTGCTATCGCAAGGACTACACTATGTTTGCGTTGAATGAAGCTAGATGGCTGCCCGGTTTCAATCACATCCTTTGTCGCCCTTTTTAGAGTTCTCTGTGCCAGAAGGCAGGACAGCCCTGTGTTCCATTATCCTGGTCCTGCAGCAAAACCCCCTGCCTGCAAAAAGGCCTCCACGTAAACGGGATCTGCCAGGCCGGTCATCTGCTGCACCTGACATCCACGAAGGGATTTGAAGCTGATGCCTGTTGGCTGCACCCCCGGCAGCCCTGCCATTGAGCTGCTGAGGCGTTGAATGGCTCCACGACAGCTGCCATGTCAAGCTGAGAGGACCCAGAGATATCTCAATTCTGAGGCTACCAGTCACCTGTCTCCGGAAATCTACTTTCCTCCCACACACTATGTTTTTGAACCAAGTTGCATCTACACAGCAGAACCTCTCTCAACTCGAACCCTGACATGCTGCCTGCTTATCTGGTCAGAGTGCATATCCTGTAGCACTTTGGGGCGGCTCAATGCTAGCAGAAGCATTGCAATATGTTTCAATAATAAAATACAAGCTGAACCCAACCAGCTTTCAGGGCCTTGGCCAGGCGCTCTGCAAACAGCGCGCCGTCCGCAGCTGCCTGATCAAAAGAGGGCGGAAGGTCCCGCTAAGACCTTCCCCAAATGTCACGGCATGCGCATCAGTCTCAGCATGCTTGGTCCATGCAGCCTGCGCCAGGAAGGCACCACGAGCCGCGCTAAAGTCCTCGTCGTCGTCCATTGCACCTCGGATGAGATTAGGCTTCTAATTTCACCGACGCACTGTCGGCAACATGTCTGTCCGCATTTACTTGTTTGCTTCAGCGTTGGTGCCTGTCGGACCAATTCCGCCCTTTCTCTCTCGAAGCTGTCGGAACATCACACATTCATCCGGACCAACGCTCTTCTCCTGCCAAAATCACAAAGCCATCTTCAAACCTCAAGCCCGTGCCACACCCTCCACTGCACTTATAGCAATGCGGGATAACTCGTTGAGCCAGGATTGGACCCAGGATCACCCATATTGAGAAGACTCTGCTTTCTTCTGGTACAGCAGCATGCAGCATGCTCTCAGGGAGGCTTTGGATGGGCAGTTCTGTCATTATGCATCCAGTTCTGGCCTGCACCTCTTCCTCTTGACCGAGCGCCCACTCCGAATTTTGCGCGGCCAGTTCCAATACCTGCAGGATTTCGGAAGTGGTGTCTGCTGGCATTCCCGCTCTGCAAGCCAGATACTTCTACTGCCGTTTTGCCAGTGCACTTTTTCTGTGTTTTACTAGCTGAACATACTCTCAGGGACTGAGACAAACTGGCCAGGTGGACCCGATTTCCACCCCAAGGAACTCACGAAGATTTGCAGCCTTCGCCAGCTGGTCCCGGCCGTGGTTTGAAGTCCAGTCGCCTTGAACCAACTGCGCAGCCGCACGCTGCGAGTCAGAGAACTGCGAGTTGCCTCGGGTCGGCTAGTCTCCGAGGCTTCCAGGTACACACTTCATGTAGATGTCGATCAAAAGCATGCAGCACATACGGCAAGCTTGTAGCATGATGCCCTAAGGAATTCTGGAAGATCACCTCGGCGATTGTCACACCGGATGCTGCTTTTGGCTGCATTGCAAAGCTTTTGGAGGCAAAAATACTCGGGTTACACGCCTTGGTAGAGATTCAACCGAGTCTAGTCCAGGCGCCCAGAAATTGAAAAACAAATCGCATCATCAAACCAAAGCACATATGCCTCCACTTCCTGCCCACCACTAAATGATCACTGGTCCGAAAATGGTACGTTACTACGGATATGCTAACGGAAGCACGTTCATGGAGCCTTGTTGATGGTCTCCAACCCTTGTTCCATAAGGAAATCATGGAATCGAAAAGACCCCAACTCCAGGAAAACTTATTGGCTGATTTGGATCATGTGTGTTCAGGGAACAATAAGAACAGAAAGCGGAAAGTCTAGAAGCCCTGAATTCCAGCTGGATTGCATTTGAACTTTTGATTTTATTTGCTTGGCGCGAAACCGCCCAAAACAGTTGTTCAGCAGAGCGTCCAGGAAGCCCTTGATTTGCACTCACATTCTTTTGCATCATTTCCAACTTCCAACCAAAAAAAACTCATGAAGTCATGAAATCATTGCTTTTGCTTTAACCTGAGAACTGCATTCAAGTATGATTCGACATACTGACCCAACACACTCTACGATCACAATTCATTTTTGATGTCCTCCCAATCGATCACTTCTTCAAATGCAGCAGTTCCAGAATCTTACCTTGCCAAATTTATCCTATCACAAACCGAAAAACTAAGTCCTGATGGCACGACAAATTTGACAGCATGTTGCAATAGTAACGGCAGGGAGGAGGCAGGACTTTGGGTTCCCGACAGGGTCAGGAGGGTGGCTCCTGCCCTCACCATTTTCTGAAAGTGTCTCGCCACAACCTGATACTTCAAGCCTTTGCGGTGGGCAGGAGGGCCACTTGCGCCCACCTCTAGATAATTCAAGTGTTTAGACCAGCCGGTCAACAAAGTTCGCAGCCAAGAAACAATAGTTGGTGGCAAACAAAACTCCCACAAGCGGCTCCACAAATGCAGCTGCTTCCCAGGATAATGAAATGCATCCTTGCCCTCCAACTGCCTGCTAATAGATGATCACTGACCCAAAAACGGATATGGTACTGTGGGACACTATGGATATGTAGACTACTTATATGAAGGCCTCTTACATGGTCTACGAAGGCGTCACTGTCTACTTAGAAAATCAAGCAAACCCATGAATTCAATTACAGCTTTTAGACGATCTCTTCTCATATCCTCCCAGTCGGTGACTTTAGAAATAGTAATAGAATGCACTAGCAAACACGGCTGCAGAATCTTATCTCTCCAAATTTGCCCAATGACACATTATAAAACAAACCCTGGCAGCATGACCATGTTGCCACAAATACACATGGAACACGAGTCTTGAGAGGTCGAGCTTGGCTTGGGGGGCACACCATATTCAGCGATTCTATCACTATTCGGTCAAGGCGGATGGGGTGTTGAGGCATTTCAGGTACCCATGCTCGGTAAACAAGATCCCGCCCACTCCAAGGAGATAGCTTTCGTGACTTGCAGCAGTTTCAGCAGCTGAGGTCCAATGCATTGCACACGTGAAAGTCATACTAGCTAGCCACGCTTCACGTTTACTCAGGTAGATGCTGGGCACGTTGCAAGAGCAAATAGTCAGGGGTACCAAAGCAAGGACTGAAATCCCTGCCCATCTTCAAGAGGGCCCTGACTTCGTGGACACTCAACAAGAAACACAATCCTTCTATGGAATTTGGATCTGGGCACGTTTTGCAGCTAGGGAGCTAGTGTCGACCCACACCATTTTCACATAAGTTTGTAATTTCGAGCAGTTTGGCTTTGTGGTTAGTTCAATCAGAAGTCCCAGCAACGGCGGCATCTGCAAACAAAGACAGTGCCCTTGGCAGAGCTGGGGAAGACAAGCTGTTCCTTTACCAGGGGCCGGACCAAGCACGGCAAAAGCTCGGATGCACTGGCTGAGTCGAACCGCGCTGTCGCACTTCTCGCCGCCTGCGGCATCAGACAAAGATGCGACTCATCAAAATGCGATCTCAAAACTGACTGAGCAGACTTAGTTTGTGCGGCATGTCTCGGTCCAGGACCTCCATGCTTCAAGATGGCTGGACACCGTCATTTAAGCGTACATGCACACATTGCGTTGTGTTCCGAAGTCTCCAGCCCGAAGATCCTGAAGTAGGATCATCGAGATCTTGACTTCGGCTATGAGGGTCCATCATAGCAGCTGCCAGGGTATGCTACATTCTTGAACGCAAGCCATTGTGTAGCTCGACATGTGCCGACACCTCCTGGTGACTAGCAAGCTAAGCCAGCGACCACACGCATGCTGCTTCACAAGCTTGAAGAGGTTTGCAATCACCAAGAGAACCTGACCAGCATCACGTGGCACACTCGCATCTGCGCACATGCAATTGCAACTGCAAGTTCTGACCGACCTTTAGGCACTCTCAAGTTTCACTTAGACTTCTCAGACTGCCGCAATTGAAACCCATGAAATGCTGACGCACCTCGTTTCGCGTGCCAACAGACAGCTTCTTCAGCTTCATGCAAAGCTTTGTCATCGACACCTGTGACGCAACACCGCACAACAGTGAAATCGGTATGGTCCGTCTTCAAATGACTTTTCGGGCCAACATGAAACGAAATTGTTGCCCAACGAATGGAAAACAAGTGCCACGTCTTGACTTCCAGCGATCAATATTGTTTGAAGTTGCACGTTTGTCGCACTTCTCCCGTAGTAACACGCATAGCAGCCCAAATAGTGGGGCAGCAGCAGTCCTGATGGCAGTGGTCATGGTGATGGTGGTAGTACCCCTAGTACCAGCACTCACTTACCAAGTTTGTGAAATTCCAGGCCCAGGACACAACAATAAATGCCCCTGCGAGTAGGAAAACTGCAGGATGGGGCAAGGAGGGAGTTGGTGAGGTTGGGGGAGGGGTGATTGCGGAGTCAGCATTACTAGACGTTTGCAGGAGTGCCCCGCATTTTCGGGATAGTGTTCAGCGCACAGGTGCAAAAACTGAGGGTAGTTGAGGATGTCGTGGCCAGTGGTGTGTTTCGGCAAGGACCAAGAAACCTGAGACGGCCAGCAAATTTGCTAGCTTTCGTGGATTACGCTACAACGAAAACCACGATTGGAGAACCCCTGAAACCATACTTTCAGGAGAATGACTTTTACTTGATTTCAACATTATCGCAAGTAGTGTTGGGATGGCATTAGAAAGTCACTTAACGTGCTCTGTGCATACTTATACTTCAAACCTCTTGAAGACAATCCTACTGCTACAGGAAGCCTATCTTTGTCGTGCCCCTATGAGCGAGGTTCGCAGGACAATGGACGTCATTGTGGTTTGGGCATGGATGCCCTGGGAATCGGATTCAGCCAACCATGGGAGTTATTATGGATCGGGCATGGATGTGTTGGGAACGGGGGCAGTCGAGCATTGAAACTTATTAGAGTGTGGGCATGGATACTTCGGGAATCGGGCGTAGTCAACCATGGGAGTTATTCTGGATCGGCACTGATGCTCTGGGAATACGAGAATTAATGTGAACGCAGGGTGCACAAGCAGACGACCCACCTAAAACAGGTACCAATTTTAGCACTGCGTCTGCACTTACAGCGTATAGGGCCACACAGTATACCGCCATCATGCCCAAGGCTTGCTCGTTCCTCAAGAAAATTGGCCGCTGGTTCAATGAAACAAAAGTAGCATGACTACTTTGGTAGACAGGCTGCTCCAACCATTGCAGAGAGGAGGAAGTCACCGCCTGAAGCTCAGAAAGCCCTCACGGCTTCCACTGAAGTCACTCGAGGCAACAACTGCGGCACATTGATCAGTCAAGCCCCAGACCCAGCAGCAAAGCCCGGAAGGCAGTCTTTTTCGAGTCAGTCTTCGTCTTCTCCTCAGGCGCCTCGTCTTCCTCTCCTTGTAGATTTTACACTTTCTTGTAGAAACCACTCATGAATTGGTGGAGAAAGAAGCCACCCTGTAAGAAACTGGACGAATCTCCTTCGCCTCCTTCGTAGACGTTCTGAGTACCTCGATAGGCAGCATAGACTCTACGTGCATCCGCCTGGCCAACGTGGATCCCTTAGCCGTGCGCCATAGGTGCCATCTGCCAGGACCACCGTTTTCGTTGTGATCTTTGGTGGCTTCTTCTCCTGCGTGTCGAGTGTTAGTGTTGTAAACCCAGGAGTACAGCCCAGCGGCACCATGGACACTTGATCTTCAGCCTCGCCACAGGGACAGACAGGCTGAGTGAGTCCTGCTGCTTCTTTTCGCTGTTGCTTGCATCCTTTTTCTCCTTTTGTGACGCATCTTCCAAGACCAGGGGCAGTGGCCTGGCAGATGAGTTATTACAGCAAGCTGCCACACACCTTCTGGTGGGGCTTAAAGCCATAGGAATGCAAGGTGTAAAGGAAGGGATTTCCACTGAAAGCACGTGTTCAGATATTGACTCACTTCTACCGCAAGTCATTGCGACTCACGGTTGCAGGGCATCACATGGAAAGCTACAGGCTAGGCAAGCCTTTGTTTGCATGTCTTGCGGTCACGTTGGGATGCATAGCCCTGGACAGTAGACAGTCGCAAGGGCCAGCTCTGAGCGCCGCTAAGGTTTGAAGATTCAGTTTACTCAGCCAAAAGATCCAAGTCTTTGGAGGATTCCTGTGCCCTACCTTCAGTTGCATCACTGGACAAGTGGGAGAGCAGTCTGCAACAACGCAGCCGGAGAGAGCTGATCCCACACAGTGACACCCGCGCCCTTGAAATCTAATTGACAACAAGTAACAGTAGCGGCCTCACACGGTGAACCAGAGGAGCGTTTACAGCAGAAACTTTGCAAGCACTATTTGGAGCCACGAAAGTTTGATAAATTTGCTGATGGCACATTGCGCCTCAATGCGGCAAGCACACCCTGGATGACAGTCTCAATGAGAGCTTCATCCTCGCAGTACTCGCCGAAGAGCCAGAGACAGCCCCGAAGGACCTGCAAAACACCGGCGCTAAGCCTACAAATTGGATCAAGGATACATACAATGCAAGTGAACACGACAAAGCGCTAATCTGCAAAAACCTTCCGTTCAAACTGAGCTGGCCATATCTGCGTGACTCTGCATGCAGTCTTTACTTGAGGTTAGCACCCGCGATTGTGAGACATCGGCGATGCATTCCGCAAGGCGCTGCAGAATGGGCTGGCGCATGTCCTTAAAGACTCACAATGCGATCATGGAAAATATACCACCTGCCAGGTTTTGGTTTGAGAGATGTTGAGCCACCTGCATTAAGTGAGATTGAGTGCCGGGCTGTATAGTTGGCAATGAGTTCACGGAGAAACATAACCTGCAGACAGACGCAAGCATCAATTGCGACGTCTGCTGCATGCGAACACACTGCTAACACAGAAGTTGGTGCGGAGGCAGCGGCTACTTCAGTGGCTGTCATCTGGTCAGATTCTGTCAGGAAGTCCTGGCACTGTTGCCCGGAGCAGCCATGCTGCAAAGTCGATCAAAGGCTGCCAGGTGACCATAAGAAGGAACATGACGCTCTGCGCTTGATCAGGATATTGCCCTGACAATGCTTGACAACTGAGTCTTGCAGGCACTCCGAACATAAATGCTTGAGCTGCAGCAGCCTGTGCACGCGTGCAGTGCTCTAATAAGCAGCCGCCGGTACTCCAGGTTGCCTTCAGTGTTTGAGGCCTGCATGAGCCGACATCCATGTTACATCTCTGCAGCCCAAGAGCACCGTTGGCCTCGTACCCTAAGGTCTTGATCACCTCTTTCTTCAGCAGCGCCACAACATCCTGTAGCTTTTGGCCGCCGGAATGTCAGGGCTGTCAGGGTGGGCAATGCAACACACATTGGCAGCCATGTTCCTTGATGTTCCGTGGAGTGACCAGAGAACCCAGACAAATGTCCATGACCTCAGCTATGCGCTGATGTCAACAGAAGCCAACTTACTTGTGCAGCATTGGGCATGGGTGCGCATGCTAAAATCACTGCCCTGTGGCTTTTCCTCTTGGAAAACTCACAGACCGCACTTCGGTCAGCAAGGCTGAGATGGATGCTGCCACACCCCGGATTCCCTTGAGAAAGGTGTCCATAACATTTTCAAAAGTTGTAGGAGCCCCTGATGCCTTTGGCAACAAGTAGCCCAGAAAATCTGAGCAGGAAATCAAAAGCACCCGGAATCCAAAAAGACACAGTATTTCCACAGACGTAAACACTTCTGCACTGTAGTTCTTCTCTGCAGCAGACAATAAGTACCGCTCAAGCTGTTGCTGCAACCATGCAATATCATGCAATCACGCAGCTGTATACTAAATTTCTACCATCCAGAAAAGCGCACGCTCGCACCCTCGCTGGCATCACAGGAACGTGAGATGGTCAAGTTATGTTACATTATATCATCCAACTTTCCGGCATCTGGAGGCTCAATGCGTGCCGGGAAGAACATGCTGGTTGGAGAAAGACCAGCTTCAAGACCTCCGTTAATTACTCGTTTCTTCGATGCAGCAGTACAAGGCCAGCATAGGTTGCTGCCCTTGAAGGCTTCAGCATCACGCTGGTTGGGCCGTATTCAGCAGGTAGTCTAGCAGTCTAGCGCCTGCATGGCCCTTGAACTACGTTGTAGCCACGCTTTTCGTGTTAGTCAAAGAGACCTGCCTAGGAGATGCTGCAACCCGTGCAAGCCTGCCCAACTCCCTCAGGCACACGAAGAGGAGCCCAGCGGCGCACCTGAAAGTAAACCATGCAGCCCTCTGCGCAATGGTATTACAATTGCGGACACAGCATGAGACCCCTCCCAACCTTCAGTGCAGCGCTGACGCTAGTGATGTCATCGCCCAAATTGTGTTGTGCCAAGCTATCCTGGGCACGTTCAACCCGTGACATGAGAACCTGGAGTGAACGAGGCCCCAGGCGCAGTTGTCAAACCGACGATAAAAATTTCAAAGCGAAGCTGTTATTAGCAGTTCTTCCCCACATTCTATTGCTGCCATCCGGCGTCATCCTCATCCTCTCTCTCTTCCCCGCGCACTCTCGAGAACCGGCTAGCGGCTAAACGTTGGAGGCTCACGTTTTCGCGACGGTGTTCTGCTATTGCATTCATTAAGACAGATAAATTCTATACGTTGGCAAATTCGGAATTCGTTCTGGGTTTTCTGCCGTGTGTAACCACTTCAGCACCACTTACGGCTTAGAATTCAGGACATCCTAATCTTCTCTGTACGGTTCCAACTTTCTTGAATGATCCTTGAGGGGACTCCGGTGTGGGCTGGCCCAACAAGTGGCCTGCCTATTGTGTGCTTTTGGGAAGTGAGTGGCAGGGGGGCTCTCCACCAAGTTCGCTATCGGCCATATCCCACCGAATGCACCGGATCTGCTCGCTCCCGGGAACCCACTGTAGGATTGCTCTACTGCAGTACCACTCTATGATTCCTCTACGGCAACGTGATCCTCACGATTAAAACCCCCTCCCCACCTTGGTTGATCAATGTTTCACCCTGCAATTAAGCTCCTCGGTTGCTGCGCCGGTTTGTAGTGGCGGCAACATTACTATGAATATTAATACTACTATCAAACAAATAGTTTTGCAGGACCCCCGCCTCTGTGATAGTGAGCACAAACACAAGCGCCAAAAAGAACACCAGCAAAATGCTGCAAAATGGCACCATGCATGATCGGACCTCACCCTGAAAACCCTTCAGCGTGGAACTTGGTTACCTCTCTTCAAACCCTGTGCCCCTACCTGAGCATGCAAACCCTCTCTACAGTCTCGCCCCCAGCGGCACCCAACCCAGGAGCGCAATCATTGGATGGATTGAAAACAATTCAACCGTTGTCTGGCAAGCAGGGTTGGCCTGTCCAGCCAACTGGACTGGTTCTGGGTGTCTATGGTTGGGCTGGGCTGGTCCTGACCTGCGCTAGTCCTGGGCTGTTGGTCCGGCTGGCTGCTTCTGGGCTCTCCGCATCTCAACAGAAACATTGGCTCTGACTCGGCTCTGACTCCTTTTGGATTCCCTGGTGTTATAGTTGATCCGATGTTGTTTTTTTGGTGTTTTTATGGTGTTATTTCTTGTGAATGTGTTTGATAGTTTGTGTTGTTGTATGTCTTCTCTGTTGCTATTCCTGATCAGAGTGTGTATTTTTCTTGTGTTTGTCCGGTGCTACTTCTTGTGAATGTGTTTGTCTGTTTGCGTTGTTTTTATGTTTGTGTCAATTTTGGTGAGCGTGTTTGCGTGCGCTGCTGCTAAGTTTAACCAAAAACAGAAGCTGGTGATATTCCCTTACAAAATCCAAGCTCTTCCTGCGATTCTTTTTCTGGTGTTATTTTGGATCCGATTACTATTGTTTGGTGCCATGTTTGATCCGGTTGTGTCATTTTCGGTGTCCTTCTGGCGCTATTTCTCGTGAGTGTGTTATGGCCCCATGGATCCTGTTACGGCGTTGACTCGGTCTGCATAAAGTACGCTTCCTAAAGCAATACCAGTCGTTGCCAGTTTAGTTATTCATGATTGTTCCCGGTTCCCTTCTGTTCCCGTTACAACGCCATGCGGTTTCTGGTACGTCCACCAGCGGTTCCTGTCCCCCCCTGCCCTGGTTCCCGTTACGCCCTGAGCCGGTTCCCGTTACAACCGTCACCCTGTGCAGACCTGTGGCAGAGCTGAACAGGAACTTCGTAACGGGAACCAGGTGAACCAACGGGGTCCGCAAAACGAACCAAGTTGGGATACAACAGGAACCAACGTCTTGGTCCTAACTGTAACGAAATTGGGAGGATGCGGTGACAAGCAGGGCTGATGGGAAAACTTAGAGTAAAGAGGACACTCGGGGCTTTGCGTTGAGTCAGCTTTGGTTTTTGGCTATACAAGGCGCTGCCCACCCACGTGGAAAGAGCAAACGGACTAAAGTTCCGTCTTTTCAGGAGTCTTTGAAATCATATGTCTAGCCTGTAAACCGAGATGGTCCCCCCCAAATTGCGAGATCATTGTTCTTGTTAATATTTGGACAACACGATTCAAGGCCGGATTGAAGTGCTGTAAAGGGAGACAACGTAGAATTTGTCAGTTGCTGCACCAGGCATTCGGAAATCCATGGCAGATAAGGCATCAAGCACCCAATCCACAGGTTCATGTTGAAGCTCGAATACTTAGCAATATTCTGGTCCTAGGTTCCGCTCTTGATTATAATGACGGTGATGATCAGCTCTTGTTGTTTTCTGTGATGTTGGTGATGCGGATGATGATGGGTACAATGATGAATAGATGGTTTAGTTCGGTCGCCTTACACCTGACCAGACCTACGGCAATTCTGAAAGTAGGGTGACTGCCGGCCGGACACTTCATTTTCACACTTTGATTTCAGAATTATTGGTTGTGAGTTGCAGACGTAATTACGAAATTGGGGTGTCCCCCGACCGGTCACCTTAATTTCTCATTCCAGTCTCTAGTTACCTGCGGTTCTGCTAGCTTTCAGGCCTGCCTAAGCACTACCAGTCTCTACTTTGTCGCAGTTTTGCACCAATTCTGCTAGCTTTCGGGTCTGCTTTAGCATTCGCAATGTCTGGCTTCCTGCAATTCTGCTAATTTTCAAGCTTGCTTACGCATCGCCAATCTCTAGTTCCCTGCAGCTTTGCAAGCCTTCAGACATGCTACACCAGCGACAACTATAGTTTTCTGTAGTTTTGTTAACTGCTTTGAATTTCGGGATGATTTTAGGCAGGAAGTCTCCATTGCGGAGACTTTATTGTTGCGCTTCTGGACTGGAGTATTGTTATTGTAAGGAAGGCTACTATTGACAGGATCACATTTCGCGCTTTGAGGAAGCGGCTTTATACATAATATGATTCCTCTACCGTAGTACCACTGTAACACTCTGCAAACCTACCACGACGCCCGCACATGCTCTCGCGAATACTAACGTGATTCTCTCTAGGCCTATCGCGACCACCGCTTGCGCTTTCAGGACCCGGCTCTGTGATTCAGTACTATATTGTAGTTCTCTGTAAACCTACTGCGACTCTGCTCGCGCTCTCGGCAATCGGCTCTTTGATTCCTGTACCGTATCGCCTTATTTGTAGTACGCTGTAGCGCTCCCGGCTTGTGCTCTCGGGAACGGCTCTATGATTCTTGAGCACTATACTGTAGGACCCTGTGCACCTACCGCGACCCCCGCTTGCGTGCTCGGGAACAAGTTCTATGATTCTTCTACTCTAGTACTGCTCAAAAATCGTCACTTTGTAGTTCCACTGTAGTACTGGACTGCAACTGGCGTTTCCAGTCGTCCGGCCAGCTCCCAGGAATACATCCGGAGCCAAGAATCGCTGTTTTGTAGTCCGTTTAACCGCTGGACATGACATTCCCGGCCACCCGGCTGGCTCCCGGGAATCTGCTGCTCAAAATCTCGCAAATATTGTGGGAATAGAATGCCGGCTGCTCCAAAAAGCTTACAAATAGCGTGGGGCTGCAATTCCATGGTTTCGAAAACCTCGCAAGTGTCATGGGGCTGGAATTCCAGGGTCAGCAAATCTTGCAAACATCGCATATAACATGGGGCTGGAATTCCAGCTGCTCGTAAACCTCAAAAGATCCCGCAAGTAGAGTGTGCTGGAATACTGACTGCTCGTAAACCTCGCAAATGCGGGGCTGAAAATCCGCCTGGTCGAAAACCTTGCAAATATTGTGTGAGGCTGGAATTTCTTTCGGCTGCTTGAAAACCTCACAAATAGCACGGCTGGAATTCCAGCTGCTCACGGCTGCTTAAACCCTCGCAAATGACGTGGGAATGGAATTTCGCAAGTGGCGCGGGAAATCCAGCGTTCCGGCTGCTCGACGAGAACCTCGAAAATAGCGCAGGAATGGAATTCTGGCTGCTCCAGAAGCTTGCAAATAGCGTCGGGCTGGAAACCTTGCAAATGGCGTGGGGCTCGAATTCCGGGGTCTCGACAACCTTCCAAATTCAGCAGAATGGAAGTCTGGCTGCTGAAAAACCTCGTAAATTCTGTGGGAATGGAATCCCAAGTCTCGAAAACATCGCAAACATAAGGGTTGAATGTCCAGATCTGGAAAAATTGTTCCAAAACCTCACACATATGGTGAGAATGGAAGTCCAGCTGTTCCAAAAGTTTGCAAATTCGTGAGGCTGGAATTCCAGGTGTCCCGGAGTCTCGAAACCCTTGTAAGTAGCATGGGGCTGCAATCCCGGCTGCTCGAAGCTTGCAAATATCGTGGTGTTCGAATTCCGGCTTTCGAAAACCTCGCGAGTCCAACCCTAAAACCCAAACCATAAAGTGTTTTGCTGTGTCACTCCGCAATAGCAGACGTCTGTCATTTCATGGAGCGAGCATGTTCTCAAGGCGCTTTACTGGTTATTGCAGCTGTTGACATTTCGATGTCAGCAGACGCTCACCAAGTGCACGCATGGTCACCCGGGCGAAGATGAATGACCTCTGCACCCTTCAAATTGAATTCTGCTACTTGCTCTGGCCCTGGAGTTGCGTGGCGAGGGACCCGCTCTGAGTGCTGTGTGCAGCCGTTTTTGCTCTCAAGTGATTCTGCGAAGCAATGCGGGGTCTAAAAAGCCTCAAACATGTCGCTGGATAGAAATTCCTGCGGATGGGAAACGTGGGCTCCTTTTCCGATTCCATGCACAGCCATCTGCTCCTGCTGCTACCGCCCTTTCTGTCTTCACATGTCTCGCATGCTTGTCTGCTCTGTCTTTCTTCGTCCTTTCCTTTCGTATCCTTCTTTTCTTCTGCTTTCTTCTTCTGTCGTTACTGAGGGCATTCCAAGGCTATGGATGTGGGGATATCCGGACCTTTGGCTAGCTTATTTCCTTTCGCTGTCTGATGCCTCACACATCCAGCTGCTACCAAGAAACGCGCTGTGCAGCCATAGCAACTTTGACAGCCACATTGTGGCTGACTTGCTGAATGCGAGATGGATGCGGCAAAACGGAGTCTGCCTGCAAGGCACGCAGCTACGCAGAGCTATATTAAGCTGCATTTGTTCAGAAAAATACTTTGCCGCTGTCAAAAGGTGTTGCCTCCATGTCCTTGTCATCCAAGGACTGTGCCACCGTAATTGCTGCCACCATGAACCATTTATCTGGTATCTTTTTTGCCTCGTTGCAGTACAACACAGACATACCTGGCCCATTTGTTAGAGACACCCTGCCTCGCACCAGTAGGCTCCAAAGGACATTCCCGGGAAGATGAAAAAGTTGTTAACTTGGCCAGGAACTCGCTTCCTGCCCGTTTGGACTCAATTCAGGCTTGAGCTCACTGCATACATGCAGAGTACCAGACCTGCCCTTGAACTCCACGGGCGGAAATCTCGTGCCGGAGCCAAAAATGACCTTTGCGGTAGCCCTACTGGTGTTCTATCCTATGCATGCAACAAGATTGTAATGCAAACACGTTCTTCCAAATCTGGAGCTGTTGCGTGCATGCTAAAACGGCCGGATCCAGCCACTTCATCTTTGCATCGTGTATGTGACAAACAGAGTCTGCGTTGTCGCGCCTGCATCATCTTGGTTTCAGGCGAGGGACTTGGCCGTCAGAGAACTTGTAGCAATCTGAGGCCGTGAGCTCGGCTTGCGTCATTGGGTTGGAAAGGGCAAAGATGATGGGGCGTCCGCCACCTCCAGTTCAGGCTGCTTGGCCATGCCAGGTCAAGAGGAGCGTGGGTGATATCCTCACTGCACTATGAACCTGACCTAATCCCAAGTTGGACGGCAGCCCGGTGCGCCCTACTAGGACTCATGCTTCCCTCTGCTGCTTGCTGATCGGCTGTTTTGAAGCGGCCTCCAGGCTTATCCTTTTGAACCTCCAGCATGGCTTCCACGACAGCTTTGTTGAAGCAGTTGGGTACCCGGCCGACCGCCTCAATCAACACCAACATATACAAACAACAGGAAGCGAGCATCTCAAGCGAAATTCCAGGACTTAGCCATGGTGCACCAATCAGGACATCAGGCTTGTGATGTTTGATTATGGCGATCAGGTCCGTGTAGTCATAGCCAGTTGGCTCCCCTGCAGGTAACTCCAGTTTGTAAGCTACGTTCGGCGTCCAGGACCCACGGCAAAAGTCTTGCAGCTTTGCAACTCGCAGTTTTGCACAAATGCAGGCAAGGCACCAACTGCTGCTGCCGCCTTTTGCTCGAAGTTCTTGAAGTTTCCCTTTGCCCCATTCTCTGACTTCCATATCACACCTTTGGAATTCCTGGCCACAAACTTTGGCTGATCTTGCACGCTACACCGAGACGAAACTCATTTTGTTCCTCGGATTACCTCGATAACGTGCGTTTCCTTGCCGCATTTGGCTGGCATCTTGCTAGCATGGAAGCAGTCAGGCAGTCCCGGTCAAAATGAGGGAAAGATATTGATTCTGCAACTTCATGATGAGGACAAAAATTACTAGCCACCGAACTAGCAGCATCGGCAGCATCGGTGATGCAAGCCATGAATTCGCTTTTGTTGGTGCTGTAGTCGCTACAGCGGCCCTTAACAGTAGTGTCGTTATCACTGCGGTCAACCGTCTTTGTTGTCGCCTCTGGGATGAGCAGCCGGGGAGGAGGAGGAGGAGCAGCAGCAGAAGCAGCATTTGTTGTCGCAGCGGGAGCTTTCCGCAGAAGTACAATGCAGCACAGGATGCACAACCATAAGCAGCAGAAGCATCATCGGCAGCAGCAGCAGCAGCAGCCCCTGCTGCTGCTGCTGCTGCCGCCGCCGCCGCCGCTGCTGCTGCTGCCTCAGCCGCCGCCGCTTCTGCTGCTGCTCTGCGGCTGCGGCTCTTAACATGACAAGTAGTAGGCTGCAAGCACGTTTGCTATCACAATGTTAGAGCTAGTGCTGGCCTCGCCATCAGTACTGTTCATACTGTCAACGCACATCAGCCTTGCTTCATTCAGGAGCACACGAGAAGTCTAGCACTTCTGTAGGTCAAACATTAGCCTTCCAGCATGCAGAAACAGTGGAGCAAGAACGTAAGAACTGATCCAGGAAATGTGCTCCATGTAGTCCTTATCTTGCGAGTTTGTGCTAGGTTGAAACAGAACAGTTGCAAGTCCAGGAGAAGACGGAGAAGACATGGAAAGGCACAGTCCAACGTGCAAAAGGCCACTCCCTTCCTCCTGTTGAAGGATGCAAGCGACGGTGCCCGCAGCAGAACTCAAACATCGAGGCTAAAAAAGGCGAGAACGGACAAGCTGCAGAGCCCAAGGATCAAAGCGCACGTGCTATGAAGAGTGAAGCTGAAGGACCCAAACCTCTTCAAATGCTCGTGCCTGCAAATGAAACTTGGTACCACTCAAGCCGGCCAAGTCCAAAGTATGCGTCTGACCATAAGTAGCGACAGACCTGATGGATGCTTCTGCAACCTGCAATTCGGATATCGCGCTTCCCGGCAAGAAACTCAGAGGCGCGACAAGAGCATGGAAGCCCGAGAGCAGATACATATAGACTGCTTGACAACTGGGTGCGGTATGTGCGGTCAAGGGTCGCGCAGAGGATGGACTCAGCCGGCACTCCAGCTTCGCTTCGGAGCAGCATGGCACCTAAAAGCATCAACATGCATGTCAATGGGCTTTTGCAGAAGCATGCTGCAGCTTTCTGACTTCGCAACCTAATTCAGCCTCTGCACTTCCCAAGTTTGCAGAACCAGCCCCAAAGAAAAGGAAACGCGTCTTCCGGAGCTCTTTGATAAGCTCCTTACAACCTGGGGCATCAGCAGGCACAAAGCTATCATGTTCCTCTTTAGCGAGTGACACAAAGAGTATACAAGCTAACTCCAACAAAGCCATGTAGCCTGGCTTCTGAAGCCGGATGCCACCAAGCACCGCTGCCACAACAACGGCGGCGGTGCCTTGGATGTCGTCGTTGTAGCTGAGAAACTTGTGGCGGTACTCCTGTAACAATTGCTCTTGTCAGGTTCCTTCCCAACTGCATGTGTGACTTCCAACCGCAGCGCCTCCAGGAGTGGAAAAGCATCGTTGGTATTGAAGTCTTCGAACTGGAGCAAACATTTGCGGCTGAAGATGTCTGACGCGGCGGACATAAACTCGTCAATGAGTGAGCAAGGCCCGTAGTAAGCGGTGTTCACTTCGGCACCTGATGCAGACTGCAAGATATGATAAATATGATATGGATGCGTGCTATCACATCACCTGTTGTGTCTGCTGACATACGCGTGCCTTGGGCATCCTCATGCTTCATCCGGTCCTGCTTGAGTCCTGCAGCTTGCTGGCAAACTCTTTTCACAAGACAATTATTTGGCCATGTAGGAATGCTTCAATTTGTTGGCATTGCTTTCCTGCTACGGTCCTGTGTACAACTCATGATCCCGGATCGTGAGCTTGGCCGAGTTGCCACTTGCATCACTGCATCCTGCGTCGATAATCACAGGTACAGTCTTGTACGGGTTGAAACCCGCACAGACCGTGTAGAGGTCGAGCTTGCCAATGGGGATGCCCATTCCCCAACAGCCGAGGTCTCCAAGTCCCAGGATGCGGCCGGCATCTGAGAACACTATACACTGGCACTCAAACTTGCCATTCTCATCCTTTGTGAGCATGGCTTCCGCATATTCTAAGAGCACTTCTTTGACCTTCCCACAATCACATATGGATACGTAGCATCCACGTGGAAAGAAGGGAAGCATGCCAAACCTCGGGCAAAGAGAGCAGCTTGACTCAGCTTGACAGGACACGGTTGTCCAAACACTGCTTGCTGTGGAGCAGCTTCTGGCAAGCTTCACCAACCGTGGGTGTGTACACGATCGGCAGCAAAAAAGCTGGATCATGCCACAATGCTGCGTAGTACAGGTTGGGATCCTGCTGCAATGAACTCCAACAAAAAAAAGCCTTTTTACCCTTGCTACCCACCCTCATCAACCAATGAAAACATCAGCTTTTTTACCCTTGCTACTTTTTGCCCACGCAACCGGACTGGCCAAGCCTTGTAGTGAAGCATTCGCAGGTATGCGTATGCATAAAGTAGGTGACCCAAGGTGAAGAAGCCACGAACTTCTTGCATCACCTCGCTCACCGTTCTTGCCTGCTCCAGACACAACATGTAGCTGATACTGAGGCAGCGGAGTGTGCAAGCTCAGCCCTACCAGCATCAAGCATCAGATCAGCTCCTGAATTGGAAGCCCATACTTGGGCGAGCGCACAGAGCAAGCTCAAGAACTGAAGACTTGTCTAAGGCAAAAAAACTTCGAGTGAGCCTTGCAAGAGGCATCCAGCGTCTTGAGCATCTGCGCAAGCTGCGCCTGGAATTGCGCAGCCCAAGGTCATCTTGAAAAGACGGATGCAGCTGCAACTGTCCGGCCTTTCGGTTCCATGCTTCTACGCCGACAGCAGCCACTGACTTTGGTAGCGAAAGGGAACGGCCAGGAGCGCTGATGGTCAGCGACATGGCACGGTGAAACACGTCAATTACTAGCTGTGACACTTGCTAATTGCTGGCTTGACTATCCTTCTCAGAAAACCATACCCCCCACCTATAGAAATCCTGCATCGGCTGGTAGACATGTTGCATTTGCACTACCCTCCACATCAGCCATGTGAGCTGCACAAGCTGACAAGCGCCAGCCATGAAATGGTACTAGGAATTTGGTCACCCACTGCACGCCTGCTCCTACTTTTACCAGGGATGCGGCCTTCTTCCGCACGTCAAGTGATGGACAGCTGAGAGCTCTGAAAATGTCCATCACCATACCCTCCATGACCTTCGCAATACAGCACGTTGCTCTTCACCATTCTTGCAGACATCATAAATTTGTTCATCCCCCGATTTGCAGAAGCGCATTGTTGCCCTCTAGCTCTTAGCTTTTGCGACTCAACATGCTGGGCTCCACAAGAGTGCCACTGCCTGCTTGTGGTGCTTCTGCACGTCTCGCAAGCGATCTAGGACGATAAGCCTGCAGCAATTGTGAGATGCTGCCCCGCTTCTGCAGCTTGCTTTGCCCCTGCCGGCAGGTTGCGACTCAGCTTGCTCCACCCTGCTCTGACTCCTTTGCTCCCAAGCTGCTTGACGTTGTTGTCCGACTGCTCTGTCAGCAACTGCACATAAGCCTGCAAAAGCAAGGTATGCCACAGGCAAGCAAGGACCATTATGGCATGATACAAACCTTGTCCAGTATGCGAAAAAAGCCAGAAGCAAATCCTCATCCGATCATTAGGCTTGGAAGAACAAATGAATGTCACAAGTACACACTGGCCCGCCAGCCATGACTAGCACAAGAGAAGCGTCCAACAGCAGCAGCCTGGCTACATCAATCGTAGCTTTATCTTACCAGGGCTCTTGACAGCTTCGGGGCAACCAGCACACCAAGGCTGCTCAGCTTGGTGAGGGAAAGCACACTCGCGCGCCTGAGCAGCCTGGTGTATGGCTACAGGCGACGAAGACAGCGAAACCAGTGAGGAGGCGCACTCATAGGACCTCTACGGCTGTGGGTGCGGGTGCCAATGCTGCTTTTCCAAGCTTTCTGAGTTCCTGCAGGTTCTGTGGCTGCACCCTACTGTGGCTGCTTTCTCTGCACAAAAGCATGCCGCAGCGACACATGTGGCCTTTTATTAAATGACACAAGGATTCAGGACATTCACTGTTTGGCCTAGGTGTTAGTTTGTTCGGGCTTCAGTCTTGGTAAGCTTTTGCATTGCCTGGCTTCCATGTCTTCCATTTGCTTCAATCTTTTCAAGCATCTAGTACGCAGCCTGTTATTCAACTGATGAATGGACGGATGTCACCGGTACAAGTGCATGCTTCGCTCAGTGTCTGGCACCGCTGTGGAGGATGAGGAAGCTAGATCAAAAACCTCAGACCATCCAACATGGTTAATCCAGTAAGCCTTGGGCGGTGTTTGCGCGTGAGAACTGCTGCCGAGCCGCAATTCGAAGGAACCGGCCTTTGTTGACCGATGTCGAGCGGCAAACCTGCAAAAGCGTGAACTTGATCAAATCGCCTGTTTGAAGCCATGCTTTCTGAAAGGATGCCACATTGTATTACTTTACAGGTGCCTTTCGTACCAGCTCCAAAACGGCCAGCTGGAAAATGTCCCCCATAGAACTGACCTGGCACGAGTTTTGCTGCTGATAGAAGCCCACTGGCCTGCCGTCAACTGCCAGCTCAGATTTGCGAGAGCTTAAAGACTCAAAAGCTCTCCGAACACTGCACTGCCTGATCCTAACACAGGGGATGCTTCTGGCTTCAAAGGATTCTATCTGCTGCTTTTCCCCTTATGCTACTATCCCTCTCACTCCCGCTCTTGTTGCTCATGGGCTGCCTAAGCTCCTACTGCAGCTGCGGCAGCAGCACCCGCGGCAGCAGCACCCGCGGCAGCAGCAGCCGCGGGAGCAGCACCAACATTAGCACCCCCAGCCCCACCCACATCCACACCAGCACATCCTTCTCATCCTCATCGTCCTTCTCATCAGCTTCCTGCGATTCCCACCCCAACTCCTGTTCCGGGTCTGGCTCGCTGCATCTCCTAAGTATTGCTGCCATCGCATCACTGCTGGCAAACAACCCTCGACATGGCACAGGATGGGCCCTAGCTCATCTGTATCACGCCACTGTACCACGCGTACGTTCTGTTAAAGCATGTCGTTTGGTCTGGAGTCAATTGCTATCAGTCGATTTCTCTATCACCCGCAAAACTGCATATCAAAGTCAACCCTGCAAAGATGCAATTTGATGATTGTGCTGGTCTCGTTGTTTCCTGGCCCTGTTTTCAAAATTGAGCTCCTCCATCTCCTCCCATGTACAAGAATTCAGGCTACACAAGCTGACCGGAAAAGAACCACATTGTGGAATCCCCTCACACTCAACCGAAGCGGTCTTCAAATCGCAAAACTGGTGCCACCTGGTCTTGCAAGCTCAAGACATACTTGATGGCTCTCTCCTGCACAGGACTGGCTTGCGCTGTGGAAGCTGTGCTAGACTTGTCCAAAAATGTTGAAAGCGCAAGGGCATAAGGAAGGCCGCGGTGCGAGACCGTGACCAGTCAACTCCTTTACCGCAACTCGATGTTCCGAAAAGGAGAAAAACCATGACTTGTTTGTGCATGCTGCCGCGGGTGGACGGGAAGTGAAACGGGTCATTACCCTCATCTTCATTCTATGCAGGTGCAACTCATGCACGCTCCTGATCGCAATTCACGAGCATGAGGAAAGCGTTTCCTCAGCACATATCAAAAACAATTACTGTCTGCTCTTCAAGGCTCCAGCATGAGCAAACCAATCCTGAAAGCCAAATTGGCCATGGCACGCTTGGTGGACAAATCGCCCTCGACAAGCAACAGCTGCTCAATGTCCTCCGGAGCCTTTCAAATCATGATCATGCTGCAGTGGTGTGATGTGCTTTCCGGCTTTCAACACGTCTTCGGAAGGCAAGCGAACGCAAGAAGAATAGTGTAATGTGGTGTATGAAGCAGCTGAAGACCAACAACAACGAAAACGATAACATGACTATGACGACGAAGAGGATAATAATGAAAACAAGATCAGCCTTTTTTCTTTCACTCGCACAAAGAATCCACAATGCAATAGCTGTCTCTTTAGGAAATGGACAGAACTGCTGTCGCTTGTGTAGCCCCCACACGAGTGCCCATCATGCGGGCCACAGCTGTCAAACTACGAGTTGATTGCTCACTCAGCCCGCTCAGACACCGCGCAGTGGGTCATATTTGGCTGCACAGGCTGCTCTTGTGCTGCAAGCAACTTCTGAAGAAACTGCCAAAATTATCAACATTTCACGTCGAAATCATGGGCGTTCCCATGCTGACCTGACTTGTCACCACTGCAGGTTGGCCCGCAGCGATGAGGTGCGAACTATTGCAGAAATCGTAGCCAAGTGGTATCTTGCATGTGCTTTCGACCTTGCTGCAGCGCACTGGTTCCCCGAAGCTGACGAATGAGACGCAAGCCAGGCAGTCAGTCAGTCAGTCTTGCTCCAAGCGGCACGTGTACACTCACGGCCCGATGCCGAACGACTGGGTTCTGCACAAGTCTATCGATTCCTTTGAGGGTGGCAAACTCGAAAACCTTATTCAGAATTTGAGTCACCCATTCTCGGTCGACCCACCTTCTCACATAACAACTGGTAGCAGATTGCAACCTCCAGGAATGAACTTTGCGTGATACATGGATGCTCATGTGGACATCTGGAGGCCTTCCCGAACAGTAGTTGACGCTACGAAAGCATATCGGTGGTAGCACAGCGTTCGGCTCTACGCGGCACTTCGATGTCGGGCATACGTGAAATATACGCGGGCAGGATGTTCAGGATATTTCTCAAGAAGCGGTTTTGAAATCTGTCTAGAGGGCGACGATCAGCGACAGAAGGACATAAGGAACTCAGGCCGTACAAGAGCTTCGACTCAATGAGTGCTTTGTAGATCAGACCGTTTCGTACCCGACAGGGTGAGGAATGTTTCTATGTTTCGATACTTTTCGCGATTGGCAGAAATCAACCTTGGTCATCCCAATCCGACGCCTCAATTCGTGTCCCGGTCAACCGTGGTGCCTGAGTACAGTTCCAAAATAAATTGATGCCAGGACACTAATTGAGGAATGACAGAGGACCTGAGGTCATTGAAACTTGTCCCAGTGGAGTTCCATTCCGTAGAGCTTGCCAGAATCCATGCTTTGAGAGAAATTGTTGCAAGTGGCAATCAGAGAAAGCTAGAAGCCGTGTATCATACGCATAGACAAATCAGCCTGTTAATCTGCAATTGAGGCAGGAATGTCAATGCTTGACACGGCATCAGTCATGAGAACAGTCATCGTCATAATGAACAGCAGCGGGCTTAGAGTACAGTCTTGGAAGATTCCTGATCTTTGCGCCTGAATGAAATGTCAGGCCCTGCAGGTGAACTCTTGAAGAAGCTGAAAACTCTTGCTAGTTGGATGGGACCCAGCTTGGTTACGCGCAGTCTGACTGCCACAAGGTCGAAGACTGCAATGCGGCAGCTCAATGGATGCAGGCATCGCATTTGCCATGTTCGCACGGTCTCCAAAGCTTCCATAACTGGAAGTGGCTGACTCTCCTCGAAAGTGAGATTCGCTGAAAACTAGTCTCTGAATCACGATAAGAAAGCAGATAACCAGGCACAACCACCTTGAGGTCGCCACTCTCTTGCTGCGGTCCTCGTCTTGCGCCACCACTGGCTTTGGCAAGCTGACCGGCTGACCTTCTCTGGGTTTTGTTGCCACCTTTCCTCTGGCTTCTGGCTGCGGCGACACCTCCAATTCTGGTCTTCCGTCCAAGCTCTCGCGCGCTTGAAATTCCGTCGCGAGATCCATCTTGTTCGCAATGGCTCTCTCTGAGCCTTCACGCTGGTCTACGTGTTGTTGAGGCTCGCTAGCCACAAGGGCAACCACTGGACAGGCGTAGCAAAAGCGTGAAAACCTCGTCACGGGCAAACGGACTAAAATGTGACAAGCCCTTCCACGCAGGGGTATTAACAGCACCACGAAAGGTCACCCACCAAAGGATCCGGAGCCGCTCTAGCCCGTCACCTGTCTAAGACTCAGGGAGGAACGGCTAGCTCTCTTGATAATACCCGGAATAGCCATGGCAACTACATCTCCCCTTCCTAGCTGTTGCAAGCGTCTGTTTCAAGTGCTGCTTGATGCCGCGCCGGTCGGCTATCCACTGACAGATCAAGAGCGACTCAAGACGAAAACGGTGCACAAGGACCTTCGGTGCCTCTCCATGCAACCATGACGAAGGCCTCTCGGCGCTTTTTAGCTACTGTGTTGAAAAATGCTGACGTCTACTACCAGGTGCCCTTTTCTCCAGCAAGATTGGCTGAGCATGATCGTGTCTCAACCGTGCTTGCAGTTTGTGATATTTGTTGTCCACCTTCTACAGCGTCGACTCCCCTGCGGCATGCTCACCTTAGTGCGTTGGGGTATCTGGAAAAACTGCCATGGCGGGCAATCTCACGATCTGCTATGCGCACGCGCACGCTCTTCGCCTCGATCCTTGAAATCTCACACTGGATGCAGCCACCCTTGGCGATCCCAACTCGCCTTCAGGTCCGCAGAGCTTGTCAAGTCTTGCACACCCCTGCGTGAAGGGACCCTTAAAGCAAGCAAGGGCTAACCAGGTCAGCATGAAAGTTCAGAGTTGTGTGTCCGTGTACGTAAACAATGCATGTCTAACGCTTCTGTGAACCCTATTGCAACAGGAGCTAACGGGAAGAAGCTCAGCCAGAATCGCAGGCGTTGAGCTTAGGCTTGCCTGGTGCCATCTTTCCGCAACCTCCGGCAGCGGAGCAGGCGGAATTTACGTCATGCCGTTTCAATCAGCATGATAGAGGCGGGCCAGCCTTCGAGATCTGGTCACGCAAGGTCTTACACATCAGGAGCCCCGACGTCGGGGCACGAAATCTCGAATAACAGCAAGCGAACTCCAACTCCCTCGACCAAGTAGCAGCAGACCGGGCCAAAGCGAAAGACGTTTTGAATTGTGGAGGGCTGCAACGCTCGACTAGATTTACCCTAAGTTTGGCGAGCCTTGGGCACGGAGATCCTCCAGTGCTCCGATCGCACGCTAGATTACAAAATCAGTTTTGTAGCTTGCAGAGGTCCAGTAATCGCAGTTTCAAGCACCACTCGTCTGGCACAAGTTTTCGCCCGAAGACTCAGCCCAAATGGCCCAGACCACATGACCAAGCACTGCCCCTCGCCGGGAGGCAATCAGCCACAGCTCTGCAAGAGCGAAGCAGATCCACAAACGCACCAGGCCACATGCAGCAGCGTCAAGGAGTGTCAACGAAGCGAGCAGTTGGCAACCTAGGACATGCAGTCACAGGTAGTGCAAGATCGAATTTGCCAGCTCCAACACAAGCGGAATCAGCAGAAGCTTCTGCAAGGATGCCAGCTCAGCATTGGCATCTCAACTCCAAATGCTGAGGCATTTCCCGCACCAGTTCTCAGTCAAATTTGCGTTGCTTGTCCGTGGCGTGGCCCCGGAAGCCGACAGTCTTGCCTCTCACTACCACCAAGGAAACGCTTGTCTGCGTTGCTTTTTCTGTCATTGCCGTGGCTGCTGTAGATTTCATTATTGTTGTTGCACCTGCCGTTGTCGTCATCATGGTGATTCCTGCTGTGCCGCCGCTGCCCCCCTGTCGCCTTCATTACCGGAGCCTTGATTCAGCCAGTGTGCGCATGCTGATGAAATGGATCAGAAATGGCACAAAGAGACACTTCACCTCGGCCGACCAAGTAGAGGACACTGTGCACAAGTGCTTGTCGACCCGGTGGGCTCGGCTCCTCCCGGCCTCAGGCAGAACCTCCACACCGAAGCTCTTCACGATGGAGAAAACGCACATCACCGCATTTCGGCGAACGTATGAATGCCTGACGAGGAATCCACCAGGCCGTGAAGGCCTGTGGAGGCCTTGCATGATTTCTGCTCTCTCTGTGCAGCCCGAGTTGCCTGTGGCCCAGGTTTCTGAGCACTGCCTCCTTCAGAGGCTCGAGGATCCTGGGAAGCACAGCACAGCTCAGCCATCCGCTGACTGTTGAGTCCAGGCCTGTAGTACTTCATTTTGCATAATAACCTCAGCTTGATTCACGCAGATATGGCACCCTTGGAGCTTCCCCTTGAAAGATTGCACACGTACCGAATGCACAACTCATGCACATCTGACATTTTGCTTAGCACATGTTGAACGTGTCAACATGCTGCGAAGGGCCTCAGCGTTGAGCCGCAGACATACCTGAATGCCCGCTCATGCAGCTTCAAAGCAAGTATAAGTGAGAGCCATCTTGTACAATACAAACACATTGCTGCCAGAGAGCTCATTGGCATGCATAAGGTCATTCCGCAACGCATTGCAGACTAGGATCATCTCTTCTTTTAAATCGCCACTGTCCTGTTTGTTCGTTCCGCGTGCATGAAAGGTGGGACTTCAATGGATTTCGGTTTCGCTGCGCCTTGGTTTTCTCGACAATCTCCCAGTAAATCTGGAGCAACTTCTTTACTCGATGGTCGCGGCTGGTCACCACAAAACCTCGGATGACCAGTGACTGTGTTTGGTCAAAGCACGTATCCACTTTGAAGCCAAAGGCGAATGATGGTCATCAAAAGCTTTGGATATGACCTCGAGCTCATAAGTCGCATATGAACACGGGTGAGCTGAATCATGCTCAATCTCAGCTCTCTGCTCGCCATTTATCATTAGCAAGATGAGCTCCTCGAGAGCCTCTGCTTGTATGCTTTCCTGCACCAGGATCAACGGGTAATGACCTGCACTACTTGCAGCAGACTACCAGGCACGAATCCTTCTTGCTTTCCAACTTTTTGGCAAGCTCTTCGGAAGTCGGCGGCACACCCTTCTCATAGTGAATCAGGACCTGGAAAGCATTGCAGGCAATGCTGCCTTTATGCCATGCGAGCAGACAACGCGCACTAATGGTTACAACTACTCACACATCTCTAGCCGCGGGCTGTGCAGTACTTTTCCGTCTCCACCTCGACATGTTGCACTTGTTGCTGGACATGACAAATGGCACCGGCTGCTGAAACTGAGGCCCTCGCGCTCATGGCGTCGCCCTCTAAGAGGTGCACACGCTAAAGATCCATTGCTTGAGCAGTCTCAATGCGCAGCTTCATCATATCCTGCCCCGGCCCGTGCATGATCGTACATGTGCTCCTAAGAATAGCACACGCAGCGTCGGTCGCTGCATCTTTCATCCAGCTGCAGGTGAGGCAAGGTACAGTTCTGAAGTTCTGAAGTTACTATGACATGTCTAGTGGCGTTTGGTAAGCATTTGAAGTCTGCACCAAACCACCACAACTATTCACACTCCTTCTTCGCAGCAAAAAAGGAACAGAAGTGTGGTCCCCATTGCTTGCGGACACTCTGATAGCTCTGTCATTGTCAGCTCATGCGTTCAAAAACGCGAGCTACCAGGCCTATGCGAGAGAGGGTGGGAGTCGTGCACCCTGAAAAGTGTGTTGGCTCTCATGTAGTGCTTTCAGCAGAACTTCATTGAAACCTGCAATGTATTCAAGTTGGCCGGCTGCAGCTTCAGTGGGCGAGTGCTTTTCCGAGTCGGCACACACTTCTGCCAAAGAACTGGCACAAGGCACGTGATTGTACTTTCTGGAGCACGAACGAATCCGTACCCACGATTGCGGCCGCTTGCTGAAAGTGGGACCGTCACATTCATTGCTGCCCCTGGCACGAGGCTTCCCAAAAACGTACAAAGCTCCTGCCGAGTGCACCTTGGGAGGACATGCACTCTCAGGCTTGCTGTCTGACAGGCTAAACTCCACGACTGCAAGTTGCACAGCTTTCGGGGTCTGATAGGAATGCGCATACATTCCACAAGGCTTCGTAAGCTATGACAGCTGAGCCCGTGGCCGTGCGGGAAGATTGCAAATCATCAGATTGCTGACACCGTTCCATAGCGCGTGCCCAGGGGGCAGGCCTTGAGCCTCGTCCCAAGACAAACAGCCTTGAGCCTCCTCCCGCTGCTCCGGCTGCCCAGGCAGCTCTTCTTGCATTTCATGTGCTTCACGTGGTTCACAGTCCTTGCTATTCTGATCTGCATCAACCATAGACAGCGAATGATGTCTGAGGGAAAAATGCCTAAGAGTTCGGCGGCTGCTTTGGGCGACTCAGTCTCGGAAATCTCGTCCAAAAGCTCCACCACCGATGGGCTGAAATCAGGCCAAGACCGTGAACGGGGCGGACAAGGTGCCAGCAGAACTCCTCAAAGGGATCAATCTACAAGCTGCACCTTTGCCGGACCAAAGTGCAAGCCAGAAAGTTGAAAACGCTTATTGCAGGGCTTCCAACTCGCTGAACTCGGCAGCTGTCGGATCACTGCAGCTCTCAACTCTCCGAAGGAGATGGTTTGCAGGCAAGACAGTCCTTCTACAAAGGTTCGATGCACACGACAGCGCAGGATCGTATCCTGCAAAAAGCCATCAAGCGATCCCTTGGCCAGTCTCTCAGACCTCCGCTCCTTGTCGAATCCATCATGTTGAGGCCATGCCATCATTTTCGCAGTGATGTCCACAGGAAGATCAAGGCCCCATTCTGGCAATGCCCCTTTTGGGCTTTCTGATAAACTAGCTCCCCGCTCCAACCTGAAGCCAAGCACATCACAGGGTGACGAGTTCAAGCCACCTCTGGTGCCACTTGCACAGTATACGGCATGAAACTGCCCACAAGCCCTTCCAGCGCAAGATTTCTCCAGAACACCAGATCCAATCCACGACTTCAAACACATCAAGTCATACAAATGCATGGGTGGATACACTATCAAGCATGCTGCTACCGTGCACACCCAGCTTCATGTGCGTTTCAATGGTTGGGATGGCAATCCGGATGACGGAACAGTAGCAGCACGTTCAATGGGAAGAAGCTGGAAGTGGGTGCTTGTGATTCAGAAAAGCCTCAAGCTTCTCCAAGATCTCCGCCGAACGCCAAACGCCAGATGCTGTACTGGAGTCTGCTGCTGGCAGGACCCCGGAGACGCTTGCGAATCCCAGGGGATCACCCTCACAATTCATGATGCTTCTTGTATTCCTGCCAAAAGCAGAAGCACTTCAACACCACTCTGGCAGCAACAAAAATTGTTCTCAGACATCCCAAAGCAGTCCTCCATCATCTGCTTGTTCCACCTAAGTTTCAAGAAACGCGCTACTCACCTCCATTCTGCAGAAATGAACAGCATGCCTTGCTATGCCTGCTGCTAGACTGCTCGATGTGCACTTCCCTGAGCGCCGCACTGCATCTGGATGTTGAGGGGGATGTAGCAAATCCTTGGGCACATTCCCCTGTGGATACTCTCGCATAGGATAGCCTAACACATCCAGGATTGCCCTGAGCGTATGGTCCAGAAACTTTCTTGTGAGGTTGTTGAAATACTGGGAGGGTTCCTGCATGGGACGAAGTTCGGAAAGTTTGGAAAGGCAGCATGCTCCCTTCACCATTGCTGTCATGAGTCGTAATGCCCAGGATGTGCCGCAGGAGACGCCAAGCAATCCAGCGGTCTGTCACAAAGAGGATGTGGCCGAACTCCTCAGGCCCGGCTCGTGGAGGATTCTGCTTCTACCCTTCTACATCATGCAAAACATCACCAGCATGCTGTGCCACCGATAAGTTCTTTACCCACAAAGGGTAGAAGAAGTTTGCGAACCAACCTGGGCCACTGCATGAAGTTACAAGGGGTGCCTGCTTGCTTCACGATGACTGCTTTCCGCACCTGCCACCTAGTCAGACGTAGTCATGCTCAAAATCAAAACATCCTCCGAAGAATTAGATTAATGTCGCAGTACACCTGATAAACTTCAAGCTTGCCTTCATTTTGCTCCGAACATGAGTGAAACGCAAAATCCGTCAGCCGACGCCTGACGTTGATTCAAACCTGCAACCCTGCATCTATTGTGCCGTCATCCAGTAGCAACAAATGCTGAACCAACCAGCTCAATGAATGAAACCCTGGACTTGCAGGAGAACTTCAGCTTGTTGAGACAGGTACACCTAAGACTGTGCGCGTTGTGCCAAACATCGTTTGCAAGGATTGAACCCTGCTCCTCCTGCTTTCTTCTCTAACCCGATTTCCTGGAAATCATATCTGCCAGGGCACCCTTTGGCATCTTGGGGCGGCCATAGTCGTAGCCTCGGGAGGCAAGGCCAAAAGCTGTAAGGGCCCATCTGGGCCCATCTGGGCCTCTGAGCATCTGGGGACAAATATTTGACAAACTTCATGAGCTGTCTGGCAGTGTTGTTTGATCGAGCGTTGAGTGCACAGCACCTGTCTTTGCCAGCTAACGCCTACGCTGCATCCAAGGGAATTTCTTTGGCAGCAGAGATCCTCTCATCTGTCCGGTACTGCATAAATCGCTGTGGCCAAACGGGTCCAACAGCATCTTGCACATTCCACACTTTCTGTTCCGGAACACCCTCATCCAATCACGAGTGCTCCGAGTGCTAGAACAGGAAGAAGAGCTGCACCTCTCGGAAAGTGCAAAGAGGCTTGTAACCCCGACAAGTTAGGCTCGTCTTCCCTCGCTTAGAAACACTGGTTGAGCAAGAATAAGCTTTGAGTTGCTCGAGAAAGGGCTCGGTTGAAATCAAAATCGCCTGGACAACAATGCTAGAAATTCACATATTACTTATACACTTATACACAAAGAACTGCGACCAGAGGTTTCCACATATCCAGCAAAGCAGCTGGAAAGCCCGTCGTTGCTAAGCAAAGGAAACATTTGCACACAGCGCCATTCTTTTGACTTTCTCCCAGCTCAGCACAATTTGCAGCGCAGTTCCAGCATGTTGCTCTGAAGCATGTGACTGAGGAGAAGTTAGGCATTATCGGAGGACTAGATCACACCAATTTCCGCGTTGACAACAAGGAAGGCATGTTTCCGGCGTGAAGCGGCCGAGCGAAAAAAGCGTTAAACTGTCAACTGAGCAACAGCTTGTGCGTCTAAAGAAAGAATGAAGGTCTTCATCACGTGGTTCTGAAGTTGGTAGACGTCTAGGCCAGAGGGCAGAGGCTCAAAGCCTAGTTTATCCCAGGTAGTGTTCTGCCCAGTGTGCGTTTGCTTCCTTTGTGGCTGGCCACGTGTTTGCATCTGCAGAAACGAATCAACCCCAGTCATCAGAAATGCTGCATATGCGCGTGGCACATGGATCACAAGTCTACCATTTCGCTTGGCATTTCTAGTTAACATGTGTTTACAGCACATGGTCCCTGCTGAAGCCAGTGGGATCCGGTCCGCAGCCTGTACGGCAGTAGGTCTGGAAGCATCCTGATGCACACCCATCCGCTGGGAGCAGGAAGCCCCAGGTCGGAATGCCGAAAGCCGTCAGAAGGTAGAGGAGCCTGACAGCAAATGCCACGAGTGCCTCCGGCGCTTCCAACACACACCATGCGAAGTGAGACTCGACCAAGACAAGCCAGTTGCTTCCACCAACTGAACCGAACTGAAAGCAAGGGGCCCGTAGATGAGGCCCAACGACCCAGATCCAAAAATTAGCCTGGCAGGGGATACCATCAGGACTGAAATTTGTGCACGATTCTTCCTGCCTCAAGGCCGGCGGAGTGACACCCAACAAGCCCCCAGCGCCGAGGCTGCAGAAGAAATTCATGACCTCAGTGGACTGCATGCCCACATGAGCTCAATATGAAAACTGTCCTACGACGACGCTCCATCCTAGATGACAAGCATGCCAGCAAGCCTGAGAGTCCTCATCCAAAATGGCAGGCTGGGCAGCGGACATGCACAGACATGGTGTCAGGATTAGATGGAGAGCCGGCAGCTGCCAAGCCTGACAGGACGAAATCAACAAGCAGCCGATTCACGGCAACCAGAGGCCCTCAGCCACCCACAAACGCTCACACCCTCAGCGATGCCTGTGAAGCTGAAGAGAGTGCCAGCCAAAGTCTCAAACCCCAACTAAACGCCTGCAGCTTGCAGTCTTTTTGAAGCTTGTCTTCCGCTCAGACGAAGAAGGTGCGTAGCCACCCGAAGACAACACAGAGCTAGCGTCGACTACAATGAGGAGCAGCAGCAGCAGCAGCAGCAGCAGCAGCAGCAGCAGCAGCAGCAGCAGCGGGAAAAAGCAACAAAAGCTACAGCATCAACAGCCACATCATCATCAGCAGAAGTATATGCATCATCATCCTTTGATGATCGTAGCTTCATCATCACCATTGCCACCACACCACAAAAAAGATCGATAAAATAAAAAAAGGACGACATCCACGATTGCAGCAGGGACAATAGCGTCATATTTGTGGCATGATCGTCATCGGCACTGCTGGACCCTGTCTACACAGACTGTCGACAGTTGAGATCCGTCTTGAGAACTCCAACGCTTCCAACAGAATCTGCTTTCTCCCTGCTCTCAATATGCAGGATGCGGATTCCAGGGAAATTCGGCATGTCAGGCCAAACATGTGCAAACTGGCTTATGATGGCTTATGGCTCAAAATATTTAAAATGCGGTCAGAACCAAACCGTGAGTTTCCTGCTTCACGATTGGAGGTCCTCATCCGTGAGCTGGCCAAGGGTATCAAGCAGACAGGTGAGAGCAGCGGAAAGAAGTTGACGAAACCTATTTGCCTTTCTCTTTTGCTGCGTGTCTTGAAAACAAAAGATCCCACAATGTCAACCGCCCAATCTGGCCCAGCCTGCCGCTAGCGAGAGCAGCGAGAGTGCAATGTATGTCATGGGACCTCCGTACGGTTTTCCACGAGTGTAGTCCAGAGCGCAATTTGCGCAGACTCTTGCCAGCGCGCCATAGATGCCAAACGTTATCGTGGCCCGCGCTGCAGGCAAACCAGCGGCGGCATTGATTTGACCTGCGGTCACTTATCGCGGACCAACATGCTTTCCAAATCATTTTGCAGCCATCTCCTGCAGCATCCAGATAGCTGAAGACGAACCCAATTCCAACAAAGAAGAGCAGGGACATGTAAGCGAAGTCCCTACTCAAGAGGGATGACCTTGGATTACAGGTGTTGATGAAACTCATAATATGTGGGTTGAATCGGTTGAACTCAAATGATGCTGAGTACCCCGGCTGCAAGCTGCGTACTTCAAGGTCATCGGCAAGATTTGACTTGCTTCTATGGAGCAGCTTGCTGTTTTCCCAGAACGCCAAGACCATCAATCCTCCACACACCACCGTACAAACGAGCATGTACGTGTAGTATGCGGGCACAAAGTTCTGGAAGTTGGCCTGCAAATGAAACTACCATGTTGCAATTTGCACCTCTAGGAAGGAAGCAGGGCTAAGACCACATCTAGCACAATCCGTCTTGCAATTTCATAACATTACGGAGGTAATGGCGTCCTTGAGAAGGACGTAGACTTCAGATTGAATGCTTGCTCCCAGGGATGTACTGACCTGAAGCTCCAGGTCATGGAGGTAATGCAAGTAGCAACGGTGTATGTCGGCCAGCGACACCAAAAGAAGCTTATCAGCATGGCCCAGCGCCTAGCTTTATGCCAGCACATTGAGCAAGGCTGACGGGCCAACCCCGCAACCAGGTCTAGCGCATGTCCCTGCAGACTCTGCCCTTACACAGCTGAAATGTCTTGATGTTCTTGCGTCTATAGGAGTATCAGTATAACGTACGAGAATGAAAAAAAGCCTTCAAAGCGCCAGCAAGAAGCCTGAACAGCCGCAGAGACAGCCCCTACGTACTGAACAGGAAATGCTTCCAGCGGCGCAAAAGTGGCGATGGTGCTGAAGAAGGCCTCAAAACTAAACAGCGCTCTGCCTCGGCTAATGTTGTGCGACAGCCTTATGCCCCGCTTAGAAGTGTGATCTAGATCTATTCCGTGACAATGGACTGTCCTCGCGCCTCTGCCATGCCAAAGATTGCATAGCTGATTTTGAGGCCTGAGGCACAGCCAAACAACCCCATGCCCGGCCACTGGCCAAATGCCAGCCTGTCAAAGTGTCCAACGAAGGGAAAAAGACGGACCAATCAAGTTGGCCCAGAAGAGGTAGCACACCTGGACATCTCGGCGGCTCGGCAGGCCACTCAACATCTTGCAGGCGCAGCAGTCTTCAGGTGCACTGGCTTCGGCAGAACGATCTCAAGTTGCAGACAGGCAGCCTATGACTGTGCCTATAGACATAGCCACAGCGGCTCCACAGTAATCATAGAGAAGGCCAGGCACGAAAGACAGCGCACAGGCACCAAAGTTAAGCATGTCCTTGGAATGGGAACGGCAAAGCGGTCAAAACCAGATCAAGACCAACACTGCAACAGAAAAAGGGCCACAACAAAAAACAGTTATCTACTCGGCCAAAACCACCCATGTGGATCGCAAAAAATTGTCGGTGCTGCTTAAACGCATCTCATGTTGCTTTTGTAGTTTTCTGTTTTCTGCCATGGATGTTTGAAGTCGCTTCGCTAAGGCTGGCACGCCTGGGGTCTAAGGAAGGTAGTTGCGTCACCCAGGCGCTTCTCCACCTTTTCAAAATTAGCCTCGATGCACGGAACCCCCCAAAAGCATCCTCAACCCCTCACGCTCGAGTCTAGCGAACGCATAGACAACCACGCCAAACAACTGGAAGACCTCGAGCCAAAGCCAAGCCAAGCTCGCAAGAAGCCAGACTCTGGGATACTCTAGGTGGTGCTGGAGGCTAGCGTTTCTAGTCGAAGGGATTTGGGGCTCAGGAGTCTGGAATCGGAGACGTTCAGCACAGGTCTTGTCGAGCTTGGGCCTTAATGGTTTGTTGTACTTCACTGTGTTCAAGCAAAGAAATATCTGACTCATCAAGAGCGCGGACAGTGACAAGGTCAACGCCAACTAGGGCATGAATGCCCTGACATGCGAATACTCTTCCTAGATGGATGGTCTTCTCTGTAACCATACTGGCAAAGGCGGATCCTCAAACAGGCACACAATTGCAAAGTTTAGGTCATCTGCGGACAGTGGCAGCACAGGAGCTGCACACTGGCAGAAAGGCAGGGCATTATGGCGCGTGGCAGGTAAAACCTAAAAAAAAAAAAAAACAAGCCTAGATAGGTTGCTGATCTAAGATCTAAATGCTACCGGTCCACAAAGAGCTCCGTTCCTCCACCTGCATGCAGGCCATAATATGATTCCATGTCATCTGCAATCACGGCAAACACATAGACCATTCCGTACCTTCGCTGACTGATGCATTTTGGGTGAGGAATACGATAAAGATATTGGCTTCTGAGCCGGACCTGCTTGTGTAGGTAGGGACAAGCATGGCATTGAATAAACTTGACTTCGTTCCGCACAAAGTTTGTAGACTAGTCACTAGCACATAGTTTCTAGGTGAAAAGATCCTAGTACGGACGTTGCTTTTGATGAAGCCGTGGAAATGCAAAGAAGTCACTGTATCACACCCAGAAGGCATGCCATCAACAGTGCTCCTGCTTGCAGGCACATTTTGGGGGGTTGTTGAGTAAGCTTGTCGTCTTGAGCTACTGCACCACATCCCAATCAAGCCTCTGTGGACAGAGTTTGCCGGCAAACCCAAGGTTTTGCTGAATGACTGCTTCAGCAGTGGCCGCTCCATGGCAGGAAGAGTCCACTTCAACGTATGCAAACGAATCAGGATGCGAGGCCAGGCTGAGCTATACCACAACGATAGCACGAGGGAAAGTGTCGCCTTCTCTTCCTCTTGTCAGATCCACAGAAAGCATGCTATGGCATGAAGGTGCATTTTAGCCGAGCCAGCAGCAGAAGAACGCCAAATCAGCGCGAGTAGCTTTAGATTGCCTTCATTCTGGGGCCGTCACGTCCTGGGCCATAGTAGATCCGGCCAAGGGTGCATAGGCCTCAAGTGAAGTCTGAAGTGCCAAGATCTAGATGGAGACCCAAGTGTATCACAAGTGTTGCCAGCCTCCAGCCGAATGCTTCTGCCCAGGGTAACCAATGCCCTCAATGATTTCCTCCCGATTCAAGTTGGTCTGGAACTAACCCGGTTGTCTGTGCTCATCATCTCCAATCCGTGTAACAGTGTAACCCACCTTGTACTTCGGCACGTTGGTCATGTTGTCCTTAGGTCAAGTCAAGACATGCGTCATTCCGCCAAACGAAGCCGGAACGTGCAACCAAAGTACGGAAATGTACTTAACGGTGCTTTGCACGGTCTCTGGAGGGTGCAGCTGGTGCTCTCCTTGCTGCACAAGGCACAAATGCAGGATTGCTTCATGCTGCACCAGCAAGCTTGCAAGGTTGTGAGACATGTCATGGGGGCGCCTCCGACGCCTGGAGCATTTGGGGGAAAATGGTCCCCGTAACCGAACGACTGCCTCCTAACATGGCTCACTGGGACTGATGATTGGTACAACTCGTTCTCGTCATTTTGACACACTACCACTTGCAGACACGTCTGGAAGGGAACCCACGCTGATGCACGTCGTCTGCGAAGAATGGAAAAAATCAAAAAACAAGTCCTCATGGGCTGGCCATGTCCAGCTTCGGCACGCAAAGCCAATCCGCGGCGGATGCCCAGCCGACGTGCAGACGCTAGCATGTTGCCTCAGACGACTGTATCTGCGATCTGTTGCTGAATGGGAAGAAATACTCTTCCCGTTGCCCACATTCCGCTGCCATCCTTTCTGGAAGTAAGCTTATGAACGTCAGCTTGTCAAGGAACACCATGAGGTAGGAAAGCAATGGTTCATTCACGTTCACACCACTATCCGATCTTGTGATCTCCGACTTACGCCGACACAAGTTGACTCCCAAAGAGTGACCTTAACCCCGCTGTGGTTGCAAAGACCCCAAGTGCCACACCTGGACGGTGCTCTCCTCCTGGCTTTCCAGGAACCTCAACTCCGTGCTGAGCCTTGAGCCCGTGTGACTGCAAATCGACATGTTGTTTTTTGACGGAGCATCACCTGCATCACCCCGAACAGGATGGCACGAGAAAATGGCCGCGCACGCTTCTGAACTGTTGCACGTGGCATGTGAATCACCGTAGTTGCTTTTCCAATTTTGTAAATTGACACAACTGTACTGTACTTATGTATCTTGCTGGAAGCCCGAAAAAAAGTGAGCACCAGCATGTGTTGCGCAAGCTTTTTACGTGTCGAGCATGCCTTGCCGCGAACATGCCTTGCCGGATTTCAAACTGTCGGACTTCGATTTTCTCAAAACGTCGAACAAACATTACCTCTAGATCTTGCAGGGTGGCCCGATTAAATGACAATGATGTGTTCCAACCGTTTGCAGCGCAGTTGAAACCCAAAACTCAATTGGTTCAAGGTCTGTCGGGTTGGTTTTTGTGTCAACATTGTTCCCTACCATTCCTTCATAGGCGTCAAATGTGATTTTGGGGCACCTTTCTCGGGCCTAGGGTTTCCTAGAGGTTACCCATTTTATGCCGTCATTTTCCTTTCAAAGCTGAAGGCTTACTATCCCAGCTGGAAGAATGGCTCCCCTTCACAAGAAAACTAGGACTCAAGGCTTACTAGCGGGCCATTATCATAATCAACAAGCCCACCTTCAAGGTTAAGGTTAAGGTTTAGTTTACGTTCAAAATCAAGGTCTCTTGTTGTGAAATGTTGTCAAGCTTAGTTCCTCCAAAAATTTCCAAAGACCACCGATACTTTCAAAACTTTGGATCGGCTCCCGGTTGTTTTTGAAATTCTTGCTTGGGATTCCATCAGCGCTAGCCGCGGCTGTTTTCGGAGTATGTGCGACGTACAGTTTCGAGCATGTGGAAACATACGCAATTTTGAGCTCACGAGCTTCATCGTGCTCATGGCTCAGGTGCCATTTCACACGGAAGCAACCACAGCTTCTGAAAACTTTAGCTTCGAGCAACACACCTCATTCACACATGTGAGCCATATTCTAAATTCCAATGTCCCCCTGAATAACCCCTACAATACTTCCCTATATCATCCCCTATATAACCCCCTTTAAGGAATTTAGACTGTGGCTCATGTAATGGACATAGCTGCACTGACATGACTTAGGCATCTACAAACTGTCCCACATGAAACTGACATGGAAAACATCTTCAAGAATATGATCCAAACTTGTCACGTCAAGGAACCGAAATCATCGTCACCCCGCCAAAAAATGGCAAACAAGGGTGTTTACAGGCTTTCCATGATGTTACAAACTGCACAGTGGAACATAAAGCCCTAGCACGTCAGACAGCCAGCACGTCCACTACAGCAAGCATGCACGAGCGGTCTCTGGTCTGATTTGCCAAGCGTGGGCGTACCGCAGTCTTGGGCGGATGGTCAAGTCTTGGTGTTCCGCATGACTGTACACGGAACCTTGCTGCATCTTGCAAGGTGTGGTTGGACCGGAAGTCACAACCAACACACGCAGAATTGCGGTTGGACTGGAAGTCTCAACACACAAACACATGACATTCAGCCCTTACGCCGATGTGTATTCCAAAGCACCTAAAGACTAAGGACTTCGGCATAGCAAGACGTCTCCAGCAATGAGACTTACATTCAAAGGCTGCACAAGTTTGAATCACAACTCCTCAAGTTGGTCCATCACACGCAAGGTCGGAAGTTTTCTTTCCAACCACTCAGGTGACTAATCAAATCTGGTAAAGATAAAGTCCCAGCAATGGCGAACCTATATCATCTTGTACCCACAACGCCCCACATATTCACACCTCAAGTCCTCAGGACTTTAACTCTATACAATATGGGAGGAAGGAGGATATAAAAGTGTTTACAAATATACAAAATCTAAAACTCAATCAAATCAGCTCGAATCAGAATCAATGGAATCACGCACAAGGTTTTGGAGCACACAGTCTGCATTTGCCTCGGACGTGTACATTCCCAATTCCTTCAGAAGTTGGGATGTCACCATTGGATGCACCGAGAGGAACTTGTTCATCCCCGCCTTTCGTAGACGAAGGGCATCATGGATTTCTCAAACCTCTGGAACTCAATGCCACTGAGTGACGGAGCCGAGGCACTGATAGCATCCAAATCCGATCTGAAATTGCAGAATTCCAGCATTGAAATCAGCACTGCAAGGTCAAGCTCTGACCACGTCACTGACAGTTTCAAGTCCCAGCAAAAGTCATCAAAACAATATTTTGTGACCCGATCAGCTTCTTTTTTGTTGGCATCTCTTGGCCGCCAACTCAAATGACACCTGATGCCCACTGCATCGCATTTGTCAACGTACTGCGTGAGAACGAACATGAGCGGAACCTTGGTGATGAGCAACTTCAGCGAAAGCGCCTCGTAGCCTTGTTGTCGGTCCCTCCAGAAAACGCGGATCTCAAAGTCCAGGGCCGGACACCAACTCACCAAAGTCCCTCTGCAGCAAATGAATGGCAACCAAAGAAATCACAGGAGGGTGGATCCGATAACCGAGAGATCAAAACATGGTTGACTCTCATACATGAATGACATGTCTGCCAGTTGGTACAACACAACATGTTTGCTGCACATGTCTGAACCGCCAGCATAGACATGACTGTTGCATCGCTCCAACAAATGTTGCACCAAGCAGATTGCACAACTGTGACAGGCTCAACTGTTAACATGCGCACAAGCTCTGAGAACTCCCTTGTTTTCCATCGTCAATGACGAGACTGCCTCGTGAGAACTGCGCAAGCCCGTGCATCGAAAGAGCCGACTTCATAAAGCCCACGCCCTCTTCGAGGCAACCCATTTGGCATCGGCTGCCTGTTGGTGCAGTGATCTGCATAGAAGTCTCGGCAGTCATGACGCCTGCTGCATCTCCAATTCTTGCAACCTGCGAGAGAGCCGCGCAATTGCAATCGCTTGAGATTCGAGCCTCGCAACAAGCAAAGTCTGGATCTCCGTGACCCGGTCCTCTAGCCGCGCAATCCTTGCTGCCTGACTGGCTGCCTCTGACTCGACGCGGCCTCTTTGAAAAAGAAGCTCCTGATCGATGGCTTGCCATTGCACCTCCAAGTTGTCTAAGCGATCGTCACTGAACGCCTGTGCACCTTGGAGCTGTTCCTGTAGCGCAGCAACTGTCCGCTCCAATTCCAATGCAATGACACGGTTTGAGGTAGCAAACAGGTGGCGAGACAGCAAGCTCCTAGACGACACAGAACTGTCGGATGCTGGCTCTGACCCAAGATCCCTGTCCTGATCGCCCACGCAAGGTGACTTGTACGACTTGTGTGTGCTCAGAAGACTAGAGCTGCCAGAGGATGTACTGCCCAAAGAAGGTGCACGCCTCCACATTTGGGCCGGAGGCCCAATGAACATCCAAGGGCACAGGTCAAGAGCACTATTGTCAGAAAGATTGGCCTGTGATTTTGTTTGAGGAAACCTCCCCTATGCAACAGAGTCTAGGTGAAACATCCACGCTGATGGACTGTATGCGCTGTGACTGCAACATGTTCCTAGCCTGAAGCTTAAGGAGAGAGGCTTCGCACGCAGTGGTCTCAAATGATGCTTCTTCTTCGGCTCATGCAGAAAGTTTGGTAAGCAGTCAAAATCAAGTGAGCATCACATGAACTGGTTGCATGCAAGGTTTTTCCCTCAAAACAAAATCGGTGTGTAAAAATACTTGCAGGTTCGTCAAATGGTTTGACTGGATGCATGGTTTCCCTCAAGAACAAAATCAGTGCATGAGAAATACTCAAAACATAAATGCACACGAATAACGAGGGAACATCCCGAACAGGTAGGCATGCCGTGGAAAAATGACAAGCTCAAACTTGTAAACCCGCACGCCCATGTGTGTACATGTTGGCGTCACTGACATCACGCTGAGCAGGCCAGTCCAGCAGGCAACTTGCCACGGCGTACTAGCGGAAACATCCCCACTCCTCGGACCCGGTCCCCTGCCTGGTTGCACNNGCACCCAACCACCCATCCTAGCCCGGCCCCTATCCCAAGGGGACAGGAGGATCTACCCGTTGAATGGTTCCTTCTCTGGTACGCTGACAGGGTAAGCACCAAGCGGCTTAAGACGGTTGGTTGACCACAAACTTCAAGGTGCACCTAACCAGATTTGGAAGGGCCAGCACTGCCCCCTTTTATTCAGTACGCAGTGCAATCAAACTCACTCAAATCTCCATCAAATATTATCATCAAATCTCCATCAAATATTATCTCACAACATACGCAACGCAGCGGACATTGGACTTCTCTTTTTGCAGCATGGGGCGTCCACACTTCAGATTGGGCTTGCATGAACACGCAAAAGTGCACACATGGGCAACACGATCCCTCAAGAGATCTCCTGCGCGATACTTCTGCAAGTTGGCTTCAATCATCCTGCATGTGATGTCTCGTTCCCCCGGGTTCTTCTTCTTCTGCGCTCGACGAAGTCAAGCGTCGTGTGAGAGGACTTCACTCATACTAAGCATGAGCGGCCAATCATGTTGGTATCCAGTTGACAAGTTATTCATGTCAACGCAAGTGTGCAAAAGTACGCAAGATTGACTTTGCAATCAAGCATCTGCCTACCTTGAGGCATTCCCCTGGCTAATGTGATGATGGACTACCGCGAACAAATAAAAGCACATAAACATCACCGGCAAGCCCATCAAAATCAAATATAGGTTTAGCCCTGGATCCATCATCACAGTAGCGAGGTACGTCTCTGTCATCCGCATCCCGGACAAGCAAGGCCCTGTAATGTCCATTTGTGGCACTCTCCCCTACATGAACTACACACACCCTCATTTTGCAAAGCACCTCAGAGGTAGCCAGCTCCGAATCACAGAATGTTGGAACGCGAAGCTCAGACGCCCACCTCATCTTGGATCGGATCTTGGACGTCCCACCACTGGCATCCTGATGGAATCTGTTGATGCGAAGAACCATCCACAGCGGGTTTTTTTGAGCGCGTGTATATGAGCCTGCTGATGCCATCCTTGAACAGCATCCTGCAACACCCAATGTCCTGCAGCAGAGGGCTCCAAACTTATAGCAGCTTCACATGATCCAGAGTCCATGACCCTCGTTGCATCACTCTCGCCTCCCAGCTACCCCGAAAAGGCGTGGCCTGGCACTTTTGCAACACAAACATAATGTATTCGCATACATCGTGCTGCCGGCCTTCATGTCTCCACCCCTGTTGCAGCGCACACCACGGATACAGCTGAGTAACTGAAAATGGTCTGGCCTGAGACATAATTGCTCGCCAAGCATTGGCCCCGCGTCCCATAGTAGAAACCTGAAGTCCAGTCGTCTCCAGCAGCCAAGTCACTGTGCGCACAAAGGAATTTACATAGCATGTATTGCCAGAGTTGTGTAACCTCAGCCCAGTAGCTACCCATATAGCATCTGCTCCACCAGCTTTGCCACGCCGCTGCGCTGATTTCTTTCCGGACGCAGTCTGCTTTTCAGAAGCTTCAGCACCATGTTGTCGCACAGTTTGCTTAGATTCTGAAACATCCTTTGTGCTGCTGCACCCGACCCTTACA
>CAJNIZ010012224.1:319580-372095 GCA_905231905.1 Symbiodinium pilosum | reverse complement strand
GTGATTTTTGACAACGCAATGGCAGTGTGGGCCTTGTTCAGAACGGGTTTTGTTTTTGTTTTTTTTTTTTGCGAGCGGGCTTTCAGAAGCCCCCGGTCTGCCTTGAGCAAGGAGCATGAGATAATGAATACTCCGCATTCTGCAAAGACTATGCTTTGGGAGAATTAAAATTCTTTCACCCAGACGCCCAATGAAAAAAAGGCCCGCAAGAAAAAAACATGTTTGTCATTGCTGGTTATATTTCAATTTTTGATCTGCTTTGCAATGCATCATAAAAAAGGGTGTACGTGCATCGTTTGAAAATGCGGATTATAGATCAAACCTTAAACCCGAAACCCTAAACCCTGTTCCCCCGTCCGCACCTCGCCGGGATGTCGGCCCAAGCAACCAACATCGTGTTGTCCGTCATTGGCTGCTCCAGTGGTACGGGCTGGTCATGTGTTCAGTGCGTAGGGTTGTTTGCACCAATCACCAGAAAACTGCTTGCCCGTTTCCGAGCTGCTGTTGGCCAAAAGAAGGACCAGCGGAATGAAACTGGGAGCTTCATGCCACATACGAGGCGGTTTTGTTTTCGAGTCTGAGACTGAGTCTGGCGAATAAATTATTTTCAGGGGTTTGAGGATTACGGCTTTATGGAATTATTGTGAATGGATCCAACCCCCAAGGGTGGTTCGATGGTTGAGGTCCTTGTGAAATCAATCTGGGGCAATTTCTGAAGGTTTGTTGTGACCATCAACATGATGTGAATGGTCATTGGAAATTTTGTAACCCACCTTAGAACCCTCAAGCATTAAATTCTCAAGCATCTGGAACGTCGCCGTATATAAAACATGTTCCTATGGAATATCCGTTGAACAAATAAAACTCACAACAGGATCCGCAGTTTGGACATCCATTTCCAAACCGTGAGACCTTAACCACGAGGGGCTTGGGTTTTTGGGGTTGCGGTTTTAAGGTTTTTTGAGTTTGAATTGTAGGGTTTGATTTTTAACCTGGACGCCCCTGCTGAAAAAGCAAAGCCAAACACAACCCTTGAGCCCCAGACTTTATGTGAACCACGAAATATTGGAATAAAGGAAAAGAAAACGGAAATTGCGAGTATGATATCAAGATTTTTTGAGGGACATTTGGATATTGGACAACTCAATGGAAATTTTTCTTTATTTCATTTGGTATATAGCCAGAATTGAATCAAGCGGTCATATTGACTGTATGTTTATCATTTGCGATTTGATTTGGTAGCTACACGGGGAGGGGGGTGGGGATGGAAATATAGTATGAAATCAGCAATAGGGAGTCCTTTATTTAATCCCCTATTCCAATGAAACCGCAAGATAACATTGATGGAACCCCAATGTATCGGTCAAGATGCAAATAATCGGCCCAACACAAACCCTTGATTACTAGATCCGCTTCGCTCAATAAGGATAAAGGAAACTAAGGATTATTATAAGGATCCTAGATTCACGCCTCTAAAAAAAGGCTTTATTAATCGTGGGTTTACACCACTCAACACAACATTTTTCCACCCTGAGATTCATGTATTGGATGCAAGAAAACGGCTTTGGGTTTGCGCAGAGCTGTTTCGTCTGTCCACCACGGGGATAAATTATGACGACCACAAACAGAGAATATAGCACCAAAAGGCCTGAGAACATTTTTCCAAGGATTTTCAATTTCGGTTGCCTCTTGAAAGATTTCCTTTCAAAAAAAAGAAAAAAAACGCATTGGTTCTCAAAACAAGCTATGCGATAAGTCACAATCGGGGGTGTGTTCGAGCACATCACAAGAGCTATGCATAGAATTTTGAAGGACCTCATTGTCCACCGCTGCATTTCAGCAGGAAGCTCAAATGGGGGGAAACAATGCAAAGGTTTTACTTTGAAGGATCCTTTTTGCAAGCTGGCCACATTTTGTCATGCCCAATGAACGGTTGAAAACCATCGTTGGTGGCAGGTGCAAAGCAAACCCGCCGAAGTAAAAAGGAATTTTGTTTTCAGTGACAAAATGTCAAGAAGTGACACAAAGCCAACAGAAACGATTGCAGATCAACAGTTCACAAATGTCGTGTTTGTTTTTAATACTGAAACGGGCCGGTTGAGTGATTTCCGAATACCCCGCACAACGTTTGAATTGCAGCAAATTCAAGAAAAAAGATTATAATTGGAATCCCCAATGGCATTGCAACAATTTTGCCGTTTTTTTCGATTCTAAATTGCAAATGTTTCTCGGATAATTTTGCGCGTGCTGGTGGATGCAATGGGAAAAAAATTTGGCGTTTGATTAATGATTCCATCTGATGTGGCAGTGCATTTAATGCTCGAAAAATGATTCCATGTGATTGCCAACCAACCGAATGCGTTAGGTATTCCAATGCAGAAACATCACAATTAAAATTTTTTTTTTCATTCCTCAACGTTTAAAAAGGATTTTTCTTGCAATCGTCCTTTTGGTGCAAAGCCCAGCGCGCGAACGAATGAAAACGGGGAAGCGCTCAGAATTTGTGAAATTTGCAATGTAAAATGAAACCTTTTTTCTTGTGTTTTACCAGCACAATGTTTCAAATTCAAGAAAAAATCAATAATAATTTGGCCCAGCTTGTTTCCGCAATTGACCCGGAAAAGAGGAATTCCTGTTGGTAAAGATAACAAGAAAATGCCCTGCACAACATGTCATTGTTATTTTTTCAAGCAATTGAATCCTGCAAAAAAAACTTTTTTTTTTTCATTTGCGAAAATTTTGTTTTTCACAACTTTCTATGTTGCATGCCGGGCCTGACAAAAACGATATGCTGGGGCATATTCTTGACATTCATTTTGAATTGATGGGAAATACATTTTTTCGCTACATGGGCTGCATCAACCACGCGGGGTTTACGCATGTACATGGATGTTCCATTTAATGAAAGTTCTGTGTTTTTGCAAATTTGAATTTTGGATATTAATATACGCAGCAATGTCTCGCTCAATTGAATACACCTCAAACGCTTCGTCCGTGATTCCCAAAAATGTAAAGTTTTTCTTTTGTTCCTTGGGAAAAAATCTTGAACGTGGGTAAGGGTCAAAAGGGTTGGAAAAAAAAAACAAAATACCTTCCAAACTTGAAAATGGTGACGCTCTTCCCTGTTTTCGTTTGTAGCTACGTCAACACAAATCGCTTCCGAAACAAAGAAACCTTCCACCCAAAAAACACAAAAAATCTTAAACCCGAAACACAACGCAAATTTTTAAAACCACTGAAAGAAGCACCAGGGGATCAGTAAAAAAACATTCTTGATCTTTCAGGAATGGGAAGGATAATGTTTTTTTTTAACATTAAGAAATAAGGATTTTGTTCTGATGTTTTTGCATTGAGGCTACCGAGGACATTTGGTTGGTGAGGAACCACTTGTATGATATGGATGCTTGAAGAACGAGTGGCGTGGAGCCCCCTGGTTATTTTTTTAAGAAGTCAAACCAGCATTGTAGCCCAAGTAATTCACGTCACACCACAGCTGGGAATTATTTTCTCGAATTATGTCAAACTAATATCATACATTTTCGTTTCACACAAGCCGGCATTCCAGCTTACACCGTTCCCGCACATTACTTATATTGCATTTCATTCAAAGTATTGCCGGCTTCCTTGAAGGGTGCTTCGGTCCACCTCCCTTGGAGCAAGATGAGTTCTGCGCACATTTAGGGAAGCCAGAGGGAAGAAGCCCCCTTGAAGCCCCTTCTCAAGCCATCCTTGAAGTCCCCTTCAAAGGCTTGGGACCCTTGAAGCTCTCTTCGAGAATTCAAGTTTCAAGAAGTCACTTCTCAAGCCCGCCTTCAAGCCTCTTCTCAAGCCCCCCTTGAAGCCCCCCTTGAGAAGCCCCCCTTCTCAAACCCCCCTTCAAGCCCCTTCTCAAGCCTTCAAAGTTCGTCTCCCCCCCCCGCCCAACAACGTTTTTCTCTTCATGAAGGGGAAATTGTCAAGAATTCAGCAATCCTGCGCAAATTTTTGCAAAATTCAACACAAGAATTATTTTGCTTTTTCATAATGAGACTAAGCAAACTTGCCTTCTCAAATCGCACGCCATTTAAGAAATTTTTCTTGCCGGCGCCAAAATGAACCAATTGTTTTTTAATGGTCCTGAAGTGTGAGTGCATGGCAAGGTACTGCAGCGGGCCAAAATTTTTCTTGCACCCGAGAAAATCCCAAAAAACCTTGTTTGCAATTCCGAATTTTTCCGAAACCTCCTGGCACATTTTTTCGAATCTAGTTCCGCGACGATTTCCAATGGCGGACCTCTTCCAATTTTTTTTATTGGCAGTCAAGCTCCAAAAAAATAAATTCCTTGTTTTTGGAAAAAAAAATTGCAAATATGCAGTCAAGCCAGCCCCGTCAAACATTCGTTGCATTTTACGGATCCCATAAGGAGGCCACGCAAGGTCACCATATTTTCCGAATTAGCGCGTGTAAGAAAGGCAAAATCATGAAATTCAAGAAAATTTCTGCAGTCAGACGCCAAAGCAAGCGAAAATCCCAGCATGCTTCCTAAAGAAGATTTCAGCCATCCTTGGCGGCTCTCGTAATTTCATCTTGCAACTGAAAATGCACTGGTCTCAACAAACATACTTGCTATAAACGAGATATATTTTCATTAACGGAGGAATACAGGCAAATAAGGGAAAAAACACAATTTAGTTCGATCTTACAATGATTTTCGTTGCAACACGCGTCATCTTTAGCCAAAAAAAAATTTCAAGACATGAGAAAAATGATGATAGAATCGTTATTTATATCATTTTCGGCTGGTTGTTATTAGCAGGTGGATCCAATCGATAAATTTTCATTGCCCTGAAAAATCCTGCCAGGCTTGATATTAGCAGGACTTCGATTTTTTTTTCACGGATTGGCAATTTTCAACTCCAATATTGACCGCGCCATCGCTTGATTCACGAATGATATGACAAGGATTATCATAGTTCATCAATCATATTTTGAAAAAAAAATTGTTGGGGCTTTAAGGATCCAGGGCTACAAGCTTCGTGAAATATCAATAAGAACGTTTTACTTCATTTTTATTGGAAACGTTTCTATTGACGGAAAATCTTCGAAGAAATACGTATCATTCGCTGATTTTATGATTCATTCTTAAACCATCATATACGAGAAAATCTCTTCCATATTTGAATTAAATCATTTCAGATATCCAAATATTTATAGGCACGCGCATATTTTTAACTCATACGTGCGCGCGCACAGACCCATATTCGCTATATTTGCGAAATTCTTGAATATTAGTAAATATATTTTTCATATCTCAAGATGGCAATAATTAATATTTATTTCGTGATCGTATAATATGCTCGTCGTTTTTCTACGGAATATAGTATATTCGTACGATATCATACGAAAAAATCATTTAAATTTAGGTTTAAATTCATATAGGAGCCTTATTGAATTTTTTTCATATTAATAAAAAATTTCAATAATTCTATAATTATCATTTAAGAAAATTTGAAGAATTTAATAAGATTTATATAAAAATAAAAATACGATATAATAATTTAGAAAATATCGAATCAAAATAATCGTAAGAATAAAAATATCAGAATAGAATCTAAAAAGTATTCTCAAAGTATTCTAATTTCAATATATTAAATATATATCATGATAATTTTGAAAACCTATATAAGAAGAAACGACTAATTAAATCACTTAGAAAAAATTAAATCAAGAAAATCTGAATAAAAAATCGAATATTTTCAGAATGAGAAAGTGCCATCGTGAAATAGAATTTTAGGAAGCTTGAGAAGCTCAGAATATATCTATTTTTATTTTAAAGATAATCGAAAATAAAGTGTTAGCAATGATTCTATTCATAATGATAGTTATTAGTAAAGTAATATCAATGAGACTAATACTGATAATAGCGACAATAAGAAATTATAATGATAACGATTACTGCGGTGATATCCGTCATATTACTAATTGCTGCGAATTTTGATTATAATAATGACGATATCATCAACGAAAGATAGATATATTTCATTTATAAAATCTCGATAAAGTATGAATATATATACTCGTCGCGCGACCCCCGTATCTATTCCAACCTATCCGCCTTAATAATCTTAATCTTTAAATTTTTGATTCTCCGCCTTTTTTTTTTNNCCCGAATTTTTGCCAAATAACAAAAAACAAATAAATCACGTAGAAACCGCTCCAGAAATAAATACTATCTTCCTCTTAAATTTAAACGTTTTCCAAATGAAAATTCAAAAAGAGAAAAATAATTCGAAATCACGAGAAAATTTTCTACACGCGATCTCCATATTCAACCAAATCTTTCTTCCTCATTTATATATCTTAAACTGCTCAAGCGGCGATCCAAGAGCCTATGAATTCTCGTGTATAAAATATACGCACATTCTAAATTTCGAAAAAAATTAATTTCTATCCGAAATCTATTGACTAGAACAGCTACGTTAACAATCATGTAAAATATATCGTATAAAACATTAGTATTCCGAAAACGAGAGATTCTTAATTAATTCATTCCTCCGATAGCCTGCAAGACGAATTCTTCTAATAATGAGCCAAAGAGCCGGACCGTGCACGACCGAAATAGCCGCAAAGACCGCACCATTTTCTTGAAATATGAAGTCAGTTCCTGAATTATTCATCCCTAATACTTATAGTCAAGACTTGCAATCGCATTCTGAAAACGATCGTTATAATCTTCATTTTTTTTCTGAGATATGACTTTCGTGACATCTCCTATATTCTCTCAATATTTCTTTATCTTCGCAATACTTATATGAACCTATTATTATATATATAAATCCAGATTAAGAATTTTCTATTATACTTTGTAAAAAAAATATTTTGAAAATTTCCTACATTAATGAAATTGATACTATTTTTCGTCCTGCATGAACGAACAGGCGTGTCAGCTGCTTTGCGCCGTGGTGCCCATTCTAAGTGCAAGGCGCTTCGTCGACCAGGAACTCATGGCATTCATCTTGATATCGTGCAAGCCCATGTGTCGAGCTCGATCCGACAAGTACAGATTGTGGCAAGCTGCGTGATGGCAAGATGTCGGTCAAAGAAAACCCAAAGTGCTTTCACGTTCAAGTTCTCAAGCTCCTCAATGCCAGGAAGGACTCTGTGTTGGCAAAAGCTGCCTGCAGTATACTGCTCCTTGACGGGTTGTTTTTGCCGACTATGCGTGTTCAAAGTCTGTAGATAAAATTGAATGCCGTAGCCCTTAAAGCAAGCCAAGCCACGGACCAGGATAACAATCATGAATCACAAAATTACTACATAACCCAATCCAACGCCTTGGCCCACGAAGTTGAGCCTATACTTTGCATGCTTCCCCAAAAAAGTGTTATCTCATTCCAGGCTCGTGGGCAGCTGCTTTATCCTTGCCAGCTCCTGGCTAATCAGCGCAAACACAGCTTGCTTTTGCAAGCCGAAGGTTCAAGCAGTTCAAGCAACCTTCGGGGTTTGGAGTTTGGATTTATTTTGGATGGTTCTGCTTTGGTGGAAAAGTTTCCAAATGTCTAGAAAGGGAATATCGACGGGGTCACACCCAACGAAAACCATTTCATGCTTCCCATACATGTTTATGGGTCCATGGCTGCACACAATTTCTCTATGTAATTTGGAGAACTCAATCGTGCAAGCCCGGACCCATCCTCAGCGACCACAAGGACATGGGCCGGGTGAGCGTAGCTGCCCCGCAGGCTGCCAGCTGCTGTAGTGTCGGCAGGGGGATACTGTGGTCCCAAACTTTCCTTGCATCTGTGTGGAAAGTACTTGAACAATTTGGAAGCAGAATCAGGTCAAGGGAGCAATCAGTTTTTATCGTTGCCGGCATCTCTCTTGGCTTTAGTTGCATGACCTGATTTTGATGTTGGGGACAACGGACCTGTACAGTAGATATCCGAGAGCCAGCAACAAATCTCCTGCATGCCACGGAGCCAATACAAATCGATCCAATGGCACGTCGAATGCCACTTCTCCCAAGGTCTGCTTGTGTTTACCTTGGATTTTTGAGAGCCACAGTTATGGAAATTCCAAACTAATCGTACAACCTATTCAGACACACCATATGGAACAGTACGGAAGGTATGCGCTTGGAAAGTCAGGCTGTATGCCTATGCAACAGCAACTCCACAAAGTAGGATGGAAACCACTCGCGCTCGTTGAGCGCAACAAAAATGCCATCAAACTATCTGCAGTTTCTGGGGCTTCGTACGAAGCCCATATTTTAGTGACAGTTGTCGAAACCTGTGAATGACCTCAATATTGAACCCCGCTGCTGTGGGTGAGGAGGCCGTTAAAGCCCACCATCATGCCTTAGCAGGTGGGACCATAAGTCGCTGTAAGGTAGGTGAAGCCGGTTGATTCATCGAAGCACCCTGAAACCTGCTTTGAGAGCAAGGTCCGTCAGCTGTCTACAAATCCACTCGCTCTGCAACTTAACTTTGTCTCTCTTATGGCTGCCTAAAGGTGGGAAGATATTGAATAATGCTTTGGGGAACTGATTAAAAAAGGTGGGCCTCAAATTCGGCATGCTCGCCTTATTCAAGCTCGCAACATGCTTGCTTGTGGCCCTGTGACAACAGCAGCATGATGAGTGGAAGCCCCCCAAATTTGCTCAACATGCACGCATGCGATATCGTTGACTCAGAGCCCTTGGATCCCAAAGGGGCAATCCTAAAGCGTGACCAAAGCAAGGCCTGGAAAAGACCGAAGAAAAGCAGCTGCACACTTGGGCCTGCCATGAAAGCAGGAAAGCCTCAGACAGGCGGTTGGTGGCCTTGGGGGAATTGTTTGTTTAGCGGTGGGGGTCTGTGGCTGGATGGTTCCGGGGGATTTGCTTGTTTAGTGGTGCGGGGTCCGCTGGATGGTTCCGAAACAGGATGATGTTTGGGGAAGTGACGGTCCAAAGTTCCTTCGGGAGAGAGTAATTTATCGAATCTGCCAAAAATGTAACGCTAGGGGTTTGGGAAAACGACAGGCATCGATCGAATGTATTACTTTGTATTATAGAAGCGGAATGCATGTTTTGCCTTGAAAAAGGACAAGCTTGTAGCGGGTCTGGCTCCCAGCGTTTGTGGATTTCTGGGAATGGTTTCGATAGGCACAAACAACCCTGCACCTGACACCCTAACCTCTAAAACCACAAGCACCATTCTTAAACCCGCAGCGCAAACCCAACACCCCTGAATCCCAAAACCCCCAATGCCTGCAAAACCATAAACTACAAAATGCCACCGTAAACCATGAAAGTGAACATCCTCTTGCACTGCAAACCACGAAAGCCCGCACCAAACCATATTTCCAAAACCCTAAACAAACCAAAACGTCAAACGCAACATCAACAGCCTCATGCTCAACCCAAAGCCCTAAATCATACGTCACGAAGCCTCAACGCCAAAATCTTGGATCCTCTAGCCACATCAAAAACAGAAACCCGTACGTCCCAAACCCCAAACCATACACCGCTGCAACCCACAACACGCTCCAAAACTTAAAGCCCTCTGAGTCCCATGGCAGGATGGGATGGTTTGAAGTCTCACCAAACACAGCAATCAAAAGCTCGGCCATGCACCTCCAGTTGAGTGTAAAAGGCTCACGGATGCACCATATCATAAAATCACATGGGTATTGTGCATGGGTCCGGGGGTTTCAAAAAACAATCCGCAAGCTGCAGTCCCCTGGTGCTTCCTTCCAAGAAAACAGCACTTTGACAAGAATCCCCTTGCGAAAAGGAAAGGTCTGCTTTCCACTATCCATGCCCCTCTTCTGCCTTTCTGCGTCATCTTGAGAGGGCAGCTGCCTCAGTCAATGCAATCCCACAAAGATTCGGGCTTTGGCCATCCCAGCAAGCAAGTCCTCACAGAGATACGGCTTAGCTAAGGACCCCATTGCTGAGTGAGCTCGTTGCTGTTGCATGCCGGTGGGATTGCGTTGTAGCCGGTCAGTCAGGCAAAGTGTTGAATTCACAGCCAGTCTTAAATCATGGTGCTAAACAGCATTTTTTAATCAAGGCAACTTCAAAAACAAGAGGCGCAAACAAAGCATTTTGCAGACCTGCCTTAGGAACTTAGCCGCATATGTATGAGCCGCACAACAATCTCGCAGGCACACCCAAACATGCCAAAAAATACAAAAAAACACACATATTGTTCCTCATCATCGATTGCGTCGTGCTCTAGAATCAGAATCAGTGTTTGAGGTTGAAGTTCTGGTCTTCGGGCAAGTAACTCAAGCTTCAAGGTTTAATCGCAAGCCTTGGCACTTATGATGATGCCCCAGTGTTCAACGCCAAACGAGCATTTCCGAAGTACGTGCAGGCTGCCAAAATCAGGAGGATGACAATGTTGGTTCCATCAATCCCGGTCGGTACCAGTGAAATTGCACGGAAATGAGCGAACCATAGACCATACAACTAGGATGGCTTCAAGCAATGGCAATGGTTCCGAAAGGCTGCACAAGCAGGTCGGGGCTGTAAACCTTGAAGTCTGAAATGCTCTAAGCCAACCTTGCCCTCCTCAGCAGGCAAGGGTCAGGACCACCGGAAGCCCCTGCGCCTTCGCCAATTCCAACTGCTTCCTTACTAGGTGGGCAACTTGCAAAACATCGCATATATAACGTGCAAAAATCATTGTGAAGCTACGAGGAGCTATCTGCTGTATCCCGCATGTAGCTGGACAACGCTGGCTGTAGGATTCGCAGCAAGCTAAGGGTTGAGGAGCAACAGTGCAACCAAAGTAGGAAGGCACGCGTTGACACTGCTCTTATTGTAGCTGTGCGCCTGGTTTTGAAAGCACTCAGCAGACCCCTAACACGTTCAGCAAATACGCATGACCAGCCAAAGGGCTTGGCCACTGAAGCTTGTGCGGAAAGTCGCCGGTGCTCGTGGTCTGACCTGTGCTGCAGGTTGTTTAACTTTGGTCTATGTTCCTGGCATGCCGTGCAATGCAGAACCACTCGAGAGGACAGCATTCTGTTGCCCAATGAAGCCACAAAAAATGGATTAACTTAAAACGAATTAAATTCACGCGGACGACTGCAGCCAGTTGCGAGGCTTGCGTCAAGCTTCCCCTGTCAAGCCCAAAATTCTTGCCAGAGTGCCTTGCAGCTTCAAACTCAGCCAGCCGTCGGTCAGCATGCCTTCATATGTGCCATTCCACGAATGAGCAATCATGCGAAAAGTGATGTTGTGTCATCCTGTTAGCTGTTGCTACTATGACTCTTCCTACGATTACAGCAACGACGCTGCTCACCAGGACCCTAAATGTCCAAGATGCTGAAGCACCCAGGTTTCTCCGCGAGCAGTGGGCCCGGCAGCCTGCTGCCAGGCCACAAAGACCGGATCCTGCAGCTTCACTCAACGGAACTCATGTGTGCAGTCTGGGGGGCACTTGAGGTAAGGATTCACCTGCGCAAACCTATTTGGGACGACACTTGTTTCAAACATGCCTAATGCTGGATGGGGCTTATGTGTACAAATGGAGGTTCCGCAGTAGGTCGCGGGGGCCTAGCAAAGTTTCCCGCGGGTATGCGCGGCTGTATGTAGATTTACAAGACATGCGTGCAAAAGGAGTGTGGCTCCACCACAACTTCAGGACCAGCAGGGTATCCATACCAAACGGTCTCAATGACAAGGGGGTCAAAGTCTGATGCTGTAATCTTGCTGATGGTCATGTAGACGAAGCTCTTGACTATAGAACTGAAGCATAGTCACAACAGTAGTAGGAACAATGATGATCTCAGCCTTCGTACTGGATGTATGTGGTCAGGGCACTTCGGGTTTCATTGGGTAATTGATGGAGGCTAGGGTTCTCAGCAATGGTGGAAGGGACTACGCTCATGGCAGTCATGTCGGCATCAAGTGAAGTTTCCGGTGGGTAGCTATCAAGTGGGTAGCCGTATTGGAGCCCTGCATAAACCTGATACAACCCCATTGCCTTTGATGAGAGCATCATATCAGCCTTAAATGGTGGTAACCGCCTGGTAACGAATACACCTGGGACTGTTTCAGATTCTCAGCTTGGAGAATGGGAACACAAGTTAAGAATGACAACCAGTTGCAGCGAAAACTGTCATATGTGTGTTGAGGGCTTTGAGCCCGTGCTGCAGGGCTTCGGGCTGTCCGAACGCGCGACATTACTAATTCCAAGGAACACCCAGAGAGGGCCAAGATCGGGAGCATAATTTTGAGAACAACTTATTCCCAGTGCATAACCTCCAACTTGTACATATTGTACAGTGCTTACAAGTCGGTGCCCAGATCTTGACAGCCCTTAACCCCCAGTCCCAGACATCCCATAAGCTTCATCGACTTTTTGCTTTCCCGTCACAGTCACATAGTCCCATTCCCATCTGGACCCTTGCCTTGGTCACCTCATAGGCCTGGTTTGGCAGCGCGCCAAACTTTTCCCGGATCGACAGCGCTGAGAGTCCTGTGAGTTGGAGAGAGCGACAAAGAGAGACTCTACATCCGAGTTCCAAGTGCAAGGCTGAGATGATGTCAGAAACAGGCAAAGATTGAAAGGGCAATGCAGGGAGAAACAAGCAGACGACGCACAAACAGACGACAACAAGTGTGACAGAGCTAGCAAGGATATCTCAGCAAAAGTGGAGCTTGTGAATCTTGTTGAATTGTGAGACCTGACCTAGAGTACAGGAAACTTTAGAATTTTTACATTGCTTTGGCCTCTGTGAAGTACTTGCAAGCAGGGCTTCTGATTTGCGGTCTTAACCCCACATTCCCCATTCTATACAACAGCCCTGGACCCTGTTGGTACCTCGAGGAAAAGGGCAATTCCTTCCTCTAACAGCAAAATCATGTCCGTCTTGGTGTTCGTTGGGCTGAAGTGTGGTGTGTTATTGGGCAGGGTATTAGTTCAACAACTTATCAAGGTGCCAATGTAGCATTCATTTGCAAAACCATCATGGAACTCAAAGGAACCCTTGCTTCTGAATGAATTTCCTTTAGATCTTGTATATGGTTCCTAGCATAAGTCATTCTTGGAATTGAAAGTTCTCTTGGAAATCTATGAAGCCCCATATCCAAATGGGATTTCTATGTCTCCTTCCTTTTTGCAAGAAAAACCTGTGAAATGACTCATGTTCTTGTGACCATCCTTTTCCTTTCTATTCTAAACTGCCATAGCTGATCTCCCCCTAACTGGATTGTGGTGAAAAGTAGTCTTGCCATTTTCAAACAACCTTCCAGGATTATGCCTCGAAATAGAGTTCGAGCTAAGGGATCCAAATCTACATGGGAGAGGACTTACAAATATAGAAGCCCTGTATCCTTTGCGACAGCCCTTATTCCTGGACTATTCCTCCAACTGGCCGCATTCTGAATCCAGTCTTTTGCTCTGCAGTGGTCTTATTAACCATTCTTCAGTAAGGGTTGCTTTACTAAGACGTGGAGAGCCATAGTTATAACCCGAGACCCACACTAAAATCCGTCCGAAGTGATTGTTTGTCTCCCGATCTTTTTAAATAGTTGTCTGGCTTCTCGACAAAATGGTCTTCAGGGATTGTAGGCTTCTGGATATGTTGTAACTGCTTTAGTGGAGCTTTATTCACGCGTGGGGAACTGATCAGTTATGGAGCCAGAAGCCTTAGGAAAATTTGCTGTTGGATGCTACCGGTGCAAGTTCTGCAAGATACTTCGGCGATGTGTGCGCGGAATTCAAATCGCCAACATAATGTAGATGCGGTAGTTGTTTTGGTTGAGGAATTGACTTATGGTAGGTCAGTATTGTAAGCTTATGCACCATTTGTGTTCTACAACAGAACCAGTCAGCCTGCAAAGCGCTCTGCAAGCGATACTTCGAGGGCAGCTGGAAGGGGACTGCAATCGATTCCTTGGTGTAACTGTACGCTGACGATTTTTCTTTGATTGTTTCACCAGTACTTGGCCACTCTAACAGCTCAGCTACTTGGCATCACAGAAGTCCCGCCTTTTTAAAGGGAAGAGCCACTGTGGTCCTCTATTGCCTACCTTGCTCGAAAGGTCCTGAATAGACAGCATGTGCATGGCGAGCAACCAACTGGTCCAATTGCCTTGCAGGTGCCTGAGGAGCACCTGCAGCAACTCAGAGCAGAAGTACAGGTAACTGTAGTACATCATACAGATACTGGTGCAATAGCCAAACTCCGCGGCTAAGATTCGCAGGCCCCAAAAGCAAAAGTCCGGCCATTACTGCGTATATCCCAGAATCTGTGTGCCAACCCGATGGATTCTTCACGCAGCAATGTTATGGAAGGTTCTGGTCGCAAGTCACTGGGAAGAAGACTGTGTGATTTTTGGTCAGGGTTGGGGTTTTGGGCTTGGCTTTAGCTTCATTTAGCTGCAAGTCGTGCTTGAGATTAGCAGCACGATCTCATATCTTGTGCTGCTATTAACACCGTTTTGTTGTCACTGTGTCTCCATTGTTTGCAGAATGACATTTCTGAGCGTAGTCCTGGCTGAACACTACAGAAAAGTCTCTCACTACCACTGCTGCTGCTGCTGTTTTGCTGATGGTTTTGCTGTAGGGGTAACTAATCGCTTTTGGATGTTTACCTTACTGTTTACGGGTCACTCACCCCTTTAATACTGGCTAGCTATTATGCAGCCAACGGACATAGTCAGCAAGCGCCTTGGTCACGGCAAGGGGCTTTGGTTGTTGACTTGCAAATAGTACTAGGAAAGCTGCAAGGCTAAGGTGCGTCACTCCTTCATGAGAATTGTCATGCATGATCTTCTGTGCATGGACACATGCTTGCTGCACCTGTTTACATCACATGGCATATTGTCCGTCCTCTACTCCTTGACCGCAGAGCTGAGACCCAAATTCCAAATCCTGCACTCTACCTGGTTGCACCGCTCAAACCTTGGACCCCGAACCCCTCCATGCTGAATCTGAAGCCGTGCTTTAAACCTCGACCCCGAACCCTGAACCCCAAGCCTTACGCTCATCCCCAGATTCACAATCCAAATTTCCGAAACTAAAAAGTTATCTCAACCCCGACCTCTTTTGGCCTGGGGCATGTGACGGGACACCAGAAGTGAGCGCTCTAAGCAACACTGCTGTAGGAATATAGTATGCCTATTCATCTAAGCAAGAAGCACTCGAGCCAAGGATGGATTTCAAACCCAGATCCCGCAAGTGAGACTCCACACCCCAAATCTCCAAGCATAAACTTGGAATTCCAAACCCCCAAGCCAGAAAGATAGACTCCAAATCTGAAGTTCTGAAGCCCGAAACGGTAGAACCAATCACCTAACACGTGAACACTTCACTTGAAACGGAATAAACAGAGCCTAGAATCTGGACTGAACTCTGAGCACACGTATCCTCCAACCGACCCAATACCTCTGAAGTTGCCTACCAGCGACGCCCAGCATGCTTCGTCGGCCTCCGCTGCGGCAGATGCAGGGATGCCGAAGGCGGCGATGATGCATGCGTCCGTGAGCTCCTCTGAGGCTCTGCAAAGCAGGCGCTGCTTGACAAAAAGCAGCCGCACATCCCATGAATGTACCACTTGATGATATTTCCCTTTTATTCAAGCATTGGATGGCAACAGGTCGTTGAGCTTCATGCAGTGTTCACCCTGTCTGAACCTGTGCTGAAGACCTGGAGGGCGTAAAAGCAGTGCAGGACATAATCGCAACCTCCGCATTTACCAGAGAAAGGTATAATGCAAAAGATAAACAATCATTTTCAATTAATGTGAATGGCGACTGGATTTTCTCCAAAAAGCAAAACCCGGACCCGTAAAGGAGTGGGCGCAGTCAAAGCGTCTGGAACTTGTGCGTGGATCCGCACGGGCTCTGTAGGGGACCCCGCGTCGGAATGGTGTGCAATGTAGGGCCCGCGAAGCAGGGTTTCAGATTCCAGCCACGGCGGTTGTCAAAGCGAAGCTTCAGCAAGGGTTTATGTGTTAAAAGACGTGGCAAGTGGGCTTGAATTTGGGTGTTAGTTGGCCAAAGTTTGGATTACCAACAGAAATCTGAGGGATCATGCGCTCGAGGAGATTTGCGTTGCTCGGTTTGGGGCATCATGTGAGTCCTTAAGGATGTGGGGTATAAGGTTTCTGTGTTGTCATTCGTCTAATTCCTTTTTTGGGCTTCAGGTGGCCCAGGACGACGGGTGTCAATGTTTTAGGCATAAGAGTTTAAGGGGTCCAGTGCCAAACCTTAGGGAGGCAGCAGTGGTCCTTCTGCAAATAGTAGAGGTACTGACATGGTCATCACACCCTTCCTCCACGTCTCTGAATATGAACGTCTGAGCCGTACACCAAAACCCTAAGCCCGCTTAAATGCCTACCCATTTATGCCGAAGCCAAAAGCATGTCCTCACTGAGGATCTTCTGCCAGCTGCTACCGAAGCCATCCGGACAAGCCATCGTCCCGTGGCCGGCCTCACCCATGAGTTAGCGACGACAGCTCATGGGCTTCATGTAGGGCTTCTAGCTTGTTTTCAAGGCAGGGGTGTCGTCAAGAGCCCCTTTTATCGTTCTTGGGTTGGGTTACCTTGATCAGGGATGCGCTTACCCAGCCTTTAAAGCTAACGTACTCCCCCAACAAAAAGCAAGGCCTACAGTATAGAGTGGAGACATGCCGCAGGGTCATGAGACAGGTAGATTTGACTATTCAAAACTCTGTCTCGCATTATCATGAAGGGTTCTCTACAAAGAACAGAAAGTAGGACTTCTCAGTATCGCCTTGGTATGACTTTGGGACAACAATTTCTCTGGTCCCCTGTCGATCACCCTGCTACTTCATTTGAATTTTCCTCGTTGTTGCACTATGCACCTGCCCCTGCTGCCACGATGTACAAGCTCATGTTACGCATTGCAATCAGGAACTTGACGTCTTTAGAGAAACTGTCAAAAGCAGCCTGCCTCAGAGCAGTCCGACCCAGAACGAGTCCTGGCAAGGCCGCGGCTTAGCATGTTGCCCGAAAGGAGCTCCAAGAGTTGAGGTCGTGGGGTCTTCCTCCAGGGGTGGCCCTACCAGGAATTTTCACAATCAACCAAATCTTTGGGCAGCCTTTGGCTTTTGAAAACAAGCTTTGCCACAAGAATGAGGGGATCCATGTTGCTGGTTAGGCGGGAACAGCTCTGCTGTGTATCTAGTCTAGTTGATACCTCTTGCACAGTCTGAGACTTGAATGAACCCCATGGCTTCAAACGTATGCAAGTTTCTCGCCCAAATCCCTGAGGTAAATTTCAAAGCCTTATACGCTAGTCTACTACCTAAGCCCTGCACATAAAGCCTCAAAACAAATCCTCAACCGCAAGCGCATCTCCACAACCCAACCCGCGCAGTTCAGAACCCCTTCCCACCATGACGTGCATGAGACATTAAAGGCAGTTTGGTAGACCAACCGAAATCCATCTTGGTATTGGGTTGAAAAATTCTGGACGAAGCGAAAAGCAAACAACCTAAAGTCTAGTGTTAAGTCGAAACCCGGCGGCAAAGGAGGCTCCGGGTTGCAGCCTCAATACTGAGTCCAAGATAACTCTTGAACCGACAATGCCCGGCCTTGAGCGCAGGCCAGGGCCATCATCTCCAGTTTCCTCAGCCTCCTCAGCCGCATCTGCAGTTGCGAAGTCTTCCGCGTCCAGCTCACCTTCTAGCTTGCTGGCAGCTCTAGCTGCAGAAGCTGCAGCAAAACTCTAGCTGAAAGCTCACGATTTCCCAAGTAAGGTAAATGGGGACATGGTTCAGGACTTCGGGTTCAGGGAAAGAGCTTCAGATATTGAGAATTTAGCCCTTGTATAGCGGCCAGTTGAGGACGCCCACCAAAGCTTGCAGAACTGGCATGGGGCTCCGTTGCTCGACCCTGCGCGGGTTCAAATATGATGTGAGACTGACATGGCCCTGCACTTGATGCGGCTAGATTGCAGCTCGCCACGTCCGCAATGCGTGTAATGTCCCAAGCTGACAGACAGCCACGGAAGGTAGGCGGATACCTTCGAGTCACCGGCAGGTTACTTCTTTTGACTTGGAAGTTTGCAGGAATGCTTCACAAACGGCCTTGCAGGACTTGTCATGAGCAATCTGTGCCAGGACTGCCGGGCATGCATATCTTGATAAACGGTGCAGCGCTATGCAAAACAAGACTTAGGGATGTGAGCGTTGGAGTGAGGAAGCTGATTCAGGATGAGGACTTCCTGACGGTCCGCTCGCAGCAAAGTAGAAGCCAGCATGGTCCGCGAGTCTCACAATACGTCTGACTTTCAATCAATGGGACCTTGAATCGGTTGTGCAATGCTCGTGGTGCATCAAGGGTGTCCATGCATTGAGGTTTTTGCGGTATTTTCTGGTTTGGTGACTTTTGCCGTGTCCCAAAGTTCCAACTTGGATTCGCCGTTGGTCAGTGCAACTGACCAAGTTGAAATAAGCTGTTGCCCCGCATATTGAACAGCCCCCATCCCCTAAGATTACCTGTGTTGCATGTGTTGGGGACAGTCTGTTAGCTGTTGGGGTCCATCTTCATTCCTTACTTTGCTGAATCTACGGCAAATGCTCACATACAATTAATTGCAATCTCCCTATGTCATCCATGTATTGGGCTGCTTGCACTAGGGATTTTGCAGTTTTTGAACCCCTACGTCTCGAAGGCAAGCTGCTCCCTCTCTTCGCAGAAGTGTCGGAAGCTCCATTCCACACGATCGCGACGACGTGCCCTTGCCCGCTTCTCGAAAAGGACCGCTGTCCGATCCTGGTATAAATGGCGTGCGAACTCAACAGTACGTCGTGCCCATAGTAATGATACCAAATTCATACAGGCCCATGTTTTTTTTGTCGCTGAAGCATCTGCCGCATATGTGGCGTCAATTGCTTTCAAAGCACGCGACGAAACCGAGGTGTTCTCGAACACTCGGGCTGTGCTTGTTTTGGAAACAAGAGCGATAGCATTCGCAAATCGGTAGCTGTCTGCTTTTAAAATCTAAGGCCAGATGGCATAGTTTGCCAGTTGGAGCACTTTGCTTTGCTGAAACTCCATATTCTGCGATGCGCTTTAGAACCATGGGTAATTCGGTTTTCAGCTACTGCTATCATTATTGCGCATATCATTGTGGCATATACTGGGGAAGTCATGGCTCGATTTCTGTAGGTGATTAAATGAAAAGGGAGGCAATGCTTTCTACACGGACGTATGAGAGAAATAATACAGTCAGTGACTTCAGGTTCCTATGATGCCAACATCAAATATGTTCGCGCCTTGACTTCTCCAGCCGTGGCAAGTCCGTCTGGCCCAGCCCTTCAATCCCACACCAAACCTCTCCAGTTCAAAGCCCTCGGCTCTGACGTTATGAAGCTCAACTCCAAAGTCCGAATTCTCAAGCTGAAAGCCTCCCACCTTCAGATCAAAAAAACCCTGGTCCGAATCCCGAATCCTAAACCGTAAGTCCAACAAGTAAATCCCGGACAAATCCAAAGCCCTAAACTTGAACGTAAGCCTCACGCAATTGATCCAATGCATGGGTCATTGTGGGTCTTGGCATAGCGCTCTTCTGCTGTGAGGATGGCCTCGACTTGGCCTGAACTCGTTGGATTTTCCAAATCCAGATTTCAGATTTTGAGCTTCGGGTTCAGGACTGGTTCTCAGATTGAGGAAGTGGGTTTCCCACCCAATGTAAGCTTCAATGAGTGCCTGGGGCTCTGGATTCTACAGCTTCAGGACACTCTCTTGATTGGAATAGAGTTCTTCCTAGATTCCCAGCTTTAGGGGTTTTTTGGTACGCTATAGGGCTCTTAGACTTCAAAGGTATTCGTTGACAGCTTGAGTTAACAACATGAACTCATCGGCAAACCAGCGAAGTATGATTAGGGCAGTGCAAACAAATACTGTTTGTGTGCCGTCGACACTCGGAAGGTAATGCAATGCTTTTTGATGCGAAATGCCCTCTCTGCAATGGCGATTAGATTCACAAAGTTCAAGGTCTAAAGCTCCAGGTAAGGACGGAAGTGTGCCACGCACCCTGGTCATCGTCCATGAGTGCGAGGGTTGGAGCGAGATTCCTCATATATGGGTGCATGAATATCTACATGCAGACAGTAAACGTCTCATGTTAAAGAAAGAATCCCATAAAAGCTACCCTCAAAAAGCATCCGTACTAGCCGCATCCCTCCATGTTGCAGCCAAATAACAAAACGCATCGAAAAACGGAAGTGCGGCGTTTTTGTCGTCCTCAGTAGGCAAACTTACGAATGTTCGTCGACTTGAACGATCGCTAGAATCGACATGGTCTCCTACGGATGCAAAGCCAGCAGCCCAGCACAATGCATGCCACAAATCGAGAAACGGAAGAGTGTAATGAAAATCAGCCCCCTCTCGAAATTGGATCGGAGATGTCAGGCCTTGTCCGCAAAGCACACTAATAGCAAGGCCTGCATACCAAAACTTCTATCCTAAATGAATGGATGTGGGTCAAGTAAATTTCCCCAGCCCACTCATCAAGCCATTTCCGGCTCAGGTTGACTCGTCTCATGTCGCTTCTTGACTGCTTTCGTGCGATTGTTCGGCCCCAACGGTTTCCTGATTCCATGCAAGTCAAAGAGAGTTCTGATTGTGATCGAACAGTTTCCTGGATTGGTTATGGTAAGATGTTGGCAAAGCGAGGCTATGCTGGCACAGCAGTTGCCCAAATCTTTGCGGGTGCGCAGCCCACAACTGCGTTGAACATGTCCTATGTATCCTCATTATCCTCATGTGGATTACACACAAGTATGCCTTGCACCTGCTATTTAGGTCATAGGGCATGAATGCGGCTTCAACTGATGATGGTTGGGTAGGATTTTTGAGCAGTTGTGGCATTGGGCATCTACTGGATTGGGCTTGCCTTTGTTTGTTTAAGCAGGTGAAGCGACCCACGGCAAGGATCACAGACATGGAAATGGGGATATTCCGAAAAATACCAGCTTTTTGCAGGATATTAAGAAATTTTCAAGGAATACACGTTTCTGGCGTAGGAACAAGTCCGTATCGTCTAAGGAGTGTAAGGGGCTTACAAGAGCGAAACGATTACCTTGACTATGCCCCCTGTTTAGGCCAAGCTGCTTCCAAAGGCTCCTCAGATGCGCTGGGCTTCTCCCGAGCCTTTCCGGATCGGTCCTCGCGAGACGGGGGATGGGCACGTGGTCCATGATGCCGGTGCCCTGCCTGCGTGTTTTCATGCGCGAAGCCATGCTCTTGGCTCCACCCTGCTTTCAATGCCTTGACATTTTTTCGATGGGATGGCTTGGGTAGATTTTGATTTGCTGCTTCAAAATCGCGGCAGGCAAGAGAAGTCACCTTGCAGCGTGCCGGAGGAAGAACAACCTGAAATGTATCCAAAGCCCTGAACGACCACATGCCGGTGCAGTATTGCAGCACCTGGAGTTGCTGTTGTGTTGCTGGCCCAGCTGCCTCCCTTGTTTCAAAGTGCCCGACACCACCACAATCAGCACCAGTGTCATGGTGATGACGATGATGGTGGCCATGAAGATGGCCCATGTTTAGTGCTAAGCTAAGCAATCCTAAGCCACATGTGAGCTCTTAACTGCAAAGCCCTACTTTCAGAATCATGTACCGGGAAGCCCAGGCACAAAGGTTTGATCCCCAACGAGTCCTTGACCTGAAACATCTCCCAGGCACCTGGCAGCAACTTATTTTCAGCTCTACATGGACGTTCATTGAGGCAGGAGTACCCTTCGTCATAGGATATACGACACATATCATGGAATTTCTTGGAGGCTCCATCCATGGGTATGTAAAGTTCTTTCTAAGAAAACGACCAGATCTCCCAGTTGGGAATACTGCGACAACGTCCTCCTTTATCAAAACGAAGGCATTGCATTTGAGTGGATTCGCTGCTGCGATTTCATGGGCAGTTGGACCCACTGCCCTGCCAGACTTGACTCTGCAGCTTACTCCAGGAGCTCCGATTCTGATTGATGTGCTTTAGCTGTCTGGGGCTGGGAACTGATGTTCTCTGCTTGCTGCCCGGGGAACCCTGGACACTGTTTTATGGTTGCAGACAAGGATTTCACCCACCTGCAGACATGCAGCCGCTTGCACATTTACTGCTGCCAATTTCGCAATGTTCAGAATGGTGCAGGCTTTGCTGACGGCATTCACGCTAGTGAATGTGCTGACGATAAGACAGCCCTGAATCTATCATCACGAGGAAGAAGAGAAGTTTAGTGAGTCTAGAAGAGCAGTTTAAACAGGAACCGGGATGTCGGCGGGAGGGTCTAAAAGAGGAAATTAAAGTGTGACCGAGATGCAAAGTTGCGGCATTAGTCTTTTCTGGCTTTTGGTTTCTGTTTAAAAAGTGGTGCAAAACAATGCAGACATAATTTTTTTCCCGGACCTGCCGGGGCGCCCTGTTCTGCACCACTTCGTAGAGAGAAGCCAAGAGCCAGAAAAGGCCAATGCCGCAGATTGCCAAACCACGGAGGCAGCTGTCGTTTCTAGGGAAATTTAATGGAGGGACCGAAATGCCGGCGGGAGGGTCTAGAAGAGAAGTTTAAGGGGGGACCGAGATGTCGGCTAGAAGAAGAGTTTGAAGGGGGACCGACGTGAGTTCCAAACCCTCAACCCCTCCTCAAACCCTCAACCATCAGTCCTCCATGTAAAGCTTTCAAGCGAAAACCCCAAGCCCTACATCCAAAAGCTGAACGCCCAGGGCCTACAAGTGAGCGGTTGGCGCGGATGCGGCCACTTGTTTCGGCCGCCATGAAGCCGCAGTGGCTCCGGAGTGCAACCATCCCGTTGTCCTGCGGCTGCGGGATTCTTACTGTGAATGACATTGTCCTGATGGTCAATCCACTACGCTTGCTGCAAGCGTGGGTCGGCCTTCGAAGGGCACTATGGGGGGGGGAACTCCTGGCGTGTCGTGCAAATGGGTGTTTCTCACAGTTGGGGTTCTTCTTCTATAGGGGGGCCGAAACACCTTTCCTACAAGGTGAATCTCAGAGAGCACCCGAAGACCAAGTTATCAGGACCTGTCATCCGAAATCCCGATGAAACAAGTCCAACGAAAGTGAGTCCCACGTAAATTCAAGGTCTGGAGGCCTTGTCTTGGGTGGCTGCAAGGAAAATTAAGCCGTCTTTTTGTGAAAGGCTCCATTTGCCTAGCTGCCTACTGGTGTATAACGACTTACCAAGCCTGTATAGAAACATTCTTCATCATGGAACCTTGGTTTCTGCCAGTACCGTCCTGAAGTACAACCTGGAAGGCGGATCCGTCGGATGCGGATGCTCCTGGCAAGGAGATAAAAGGAACTATTAGGATGATCTCAGGGCTTTGTACATGGATAATATGTGTAGGGATACATGCGTGATGCCAGGAAAGAGCGTGGGTTGGTCGAATGCTGAGCACGGGAGTGGTTTCGCAGGCCCTAGAAGCTCTGCCAACACAACAGGTCAGCTTTGTGAAGTTAGATGAGAGTTTGCAAAGACTGCTTGTGGCGATTTCCGTCAAGTCTTGTGTACGATCTGAAGCCCGTGACGGGACTTTGTGCGAGCCCTAGACAAAGCTCAACTTGATCACATCAGAGGTCCTGCTGCTCTTACGTCGCCCTTTTTGTCCACGCTCAAGTACTTCCCAGTATGGGACTTCAAAAGGATAGAATCCGCGTCGCAATGCTCAACCTCGAACTTCTCCGGCTCCTTGATCACCTTATACAAGGCCATGTGACTTCCAATGCGAGCCGCTAATATAAAGCGACCAAATGCAATTAATGGTAGATTGTAGCTTACTAGGGCGGTCGAAAAGGAACATTATTGATGCCGACGGACAACGGGAAGGAGTGAGTCACAAGCCTTAGCACATACTAGTCCATTATTTCCATTGTTTTCTCTCATGAACGGAAAGAAGAAAGAATTCTGGAAAATACGCAAATCTAAGCATGGGCTCAGCATCAGCAACAAATTTCATCCGAGAGAACAAAATAGTGTCGAGTTGTCTGCACAAGCGGCTGAGATCCCGGAACACCTCACAGTCTTTGGCCATCTAATTCCAAGTTGCCGAGCTTGAGGCACGAAGTTCGTCGTTGGGCTCCGCCTTGATGTGCTTGCCGTTGTGGCCTTAAGAACGCCCCGTATCCCTTGAACCAAATGTATATGTACATGTCGATGCATATGCAAACATGTACATATATGCTTATACACATATACATTTATGTGGTATCAAACTCTCTTTGCATATGTCTTTACATATATATATATAGATATACATAGTGTTGATATGTATGCATTTGCATGTGCGCATGTGTAGTCCATGCGCAGTGTAGCAGCAGCATTCATCCTACAAGAGTGGTTGGAGGGGAGGTAGACGGACAGCCTGCCCTGCAGTGCAAAGTTGTTGCGCAATCAAGTCAATGTACATCTCTCTCTCAAGCCTTACTAAACGAGCGTCCAGCTTCTGCTGCAGTCTTCGGAAGTTGCGTCAAGGCATTGAGATTAAATGCCCTCTGGAGGAGCTGATTTTGGGAAAATCCTTTGGTACCTCCCTGGGGTGCTGCCTGAGTTTGAAGCTGATCCTTAATGTTAACTGGGCATTAGGAACTACCCTCAGCTCTAGCATGTCTGGAGTATCTTATAATTCTCTAGGGGTATTGATTTTCCGTAGATTAATGGATTCCGAATGAACCTTTTTAGGCATCATTATTCAGAAGCACCCCCAAAACGCAGATAGATCAATCGCTGGGGGGGGTAACGGGTGGTTCATCCATGCGGAGTTGACATAAACCCGACAACCTCCCCCCTGAAGCCCTCATGTCCCAGGTGCACTTGAACGCGACGTGCTTAATCTGGTCGCCTGTCAAAGGATTCGTCGGGCGTCGCTCCCCTGCGCAAGCCAAAGTATCCACCAAGGCCAATGTAAAACAAGTATGTCCATGTATGTAGCCGTAGGAGGGTATGACCCATGGTTGTATCCATGGTCCCCCCGAGCTGAGCACCAAATATATACTCTCGCCAATACGTTCCTAAGGAACCCTAGGTATACCCACCAAATACAGGAGTAAAGGCCCTACCTCATATGTATTTGTAGAAGTACGTATGGAGAGGACGTAGAATGATATATACCATTCAAGCTCTGTTGAGTCTGGGGTCTGTCGTACGCATATTTTCTAGCACTCTGACAGTTCTATAACCCAGGATGAAAATTGTGGAGCCTTAGCATGAGGACTCTGAAAGTTTGTATGATCTATCCTTCAGAATGTATTTTTTGGTCGATGTCGATGTATATTAATACATAATAGGCATAAACATATCTGGTGCATGTGCATGGTCAAAAGGAGAAACGAGCCACGAGTTTAGAGATAGATGAATATGTATAAGGATGCTGTATGGCACAGGTACAGGACGGTTGCAGTCAAGAGGCAGAGTTATGAGATTAAAGCCGCCTGCCAACAAGTAAAAACAAAAACTTCGAGCATTCCTGCCATTAGATTTGGTCCAGAAAACCCTTACTGCCAGACATAATTCGCTATGTAACCCCCTGTAAGGAATTTAGACTATTGCACTTTTGGTCCAGAATACGCTTCATACTTCAGCGGACATGCCTCGAGAAATGCCGGGTTGGGCACGGATGCGACGCTCAACAGTTGGGCACTGCAGGGATACTGCTAGAAACGCTCCAAGAGATTGGTACTCCACAATACAATGGGTGAACAGGCAAGGAGAACAGGTCTTCTCAAAATTCAACATGTCTGGTGTGATGCTGCCAAACAGAAAGCACCGTGAAAACACCGAAGTCTATACACCAATAGCAGTGATTTTCCGGTGGTCTCAGATTTTGGTAGAGGATGGCTACAATCGAATCGCATAGATCCCTCTGTTGTCATTTGTGCTTGCAAATTTTGGGTTCTTGGCTTTGATATTTGTGGAGTTTCCTTTAAAGCCTTGATTCTTTTCCTCGGATGAAAGACAAACGACAAAACCAGAATCATCGTAGTATGCCACAGATTCTATCTTATCAGCAAAAGAAGCATGAAGAAACCAACCAAGCTGGCCTTGAGGGTGCGTGCTGGGCTCGGCCTGAACAGAACAAGCAACAGTCCTGGGGGTAAGAAACGTGGCACTTTTTTCTCACAGCAATCAACTGCAATGCGTTGCAAGGACAAGAATTGTGACACACCAGAGCTGCAAGCAGCCGGGAGTTCAGAACCAAATGAAGCGTAACATGTCTTAATCGATATTGCCGAGGCTTGCGTCGGCATGCTTGCAGAACTGATCCTGCCCTCATGTCTTCACGGGAAGAGTTCAGAGGCCTCTACTCTCTTTGTAAAGAAAAAGATCCTAAAAATGCTACAGGTTCCCTTCTGACTGCCTTGACCAGCAAGGTTACAGTGGTGCATGTCTGTAGCGATGATGTAACTTCTAAGCAGTACTTCTCGAACATCATGCTAGCAATTCAGTGGCGAGAATAGAACTAAAAGCCAGCAGGAATGCCATGGCTGATAGCAATAGTACTGCAGAAGTCATTTTTGCATCTCTGACAGCCTCGCCGTAACCACCACGTGCTTTTCCTGCTCCGCGGCCACTGCCTCGAGAGCCAGAGCTGCTACCGCTCCCCGGGGGCAAAAGCGATGTCCGTGCAACATTTGCAATGAATGATGAGATGTTCAGGGCTCACGTTCCCGTGACAGTATCAGAAGAAATCCCCCAACCCACCTCCCCAGCCAGACCGTCACGATAGTGCCACGAAAACTAGCAAATTCATTCTGCACATATTTCCGTTGCGAAGTCCCCCATGAAAGATATGAAGCCCGAGTCCCTACCCTAAACCTAGGAGAGCCCTACATACCACGGAATGGCCCTTTCCTCCAAGCAGTCTGCCTCGATTGCCGGGCTCTGTGTTCTCCAGGCGCCGGCGCACCATGCTGCAGTCACATGAACTGCATGGCTTCTGCAACCCTTACCCCTCCGGGACCACAAACAGGACACACCCCCCAAGTTGTGTTGTTCTCATTTGAATCCTGCCTCACTCCATCATCTTCAAAATGTGGAAGAAAATTCAGTGAAATTAGCAATTTGCTTCTCGGACGGTGTATAACATACCAGGCAAGTAGCATGCGAAGGAGCCAGCTCTTTGGGCGAAGCGTCTGTTGGTATCTTTCAGGTGTTGCAAAAGCCATTTGTCGGAAGCAGATGACACGCACGGCATGTTAGGCTACTAGGACTACGTAAGAGCCAAGGAAACCTTTGCTTAAGCCAAATCTGCGTAAAGTGGACCACAAGATATTCTTGCGCCCTTTCTTGGTGATGTCTCAGAGTGCTTCCAGGAATCAGAGATACGTTGTGAAGGAGGTTTTCCATCCTGTACAATGGCACTTCACCATATACATCATTGCCACAGTCACATTGCGACCATGCTTCGTAGCTACTAGCATCAAGGCTGCCTGTGACTGCACAACACTTACATATCAAAAACGCAGAAAACATTTTTTCTTGAACTGCTTGGTCAAACCCGAAGAGAAAGGACCCTCTCACCTGAGAGGATGCATTAGTGGGGCCTTCTTGTTTCTCAGCACCAAACACTGAACAGGGACAACTAAACCAGCATTTTCACCTTAAAATCGCAATTACACTTGGGACCTGCAGACAGTGATCCTTGATTTGGTAGTGTGTGGCATCCTCTGCTTGGGCTAGGCCCAAAGCCTATGGCACTCTGCAGCAAATCTAGCAAAACCACCTAAACCCAAGTTCAACCACAACAGCTGCTCAGAAAAGGGCATGGCGTGCAGCATTTATGAAAGCCTACCCTGGCGGATGGCAAGCGCAGTGCCAGCATCAGTCTATGAGCCGGTCCTGCTGTCATGCATAGGCCAGCCTCTGACCTCCCTCCATACCGCATAAATTCACTCTCAAGCCCGTGCTTGTCGCCAATTAATCGTCAGCCATCACCGACATCAACCAAACAAAATATCAAAGTGGCTTGCCCCTGTCGCTTTTTTTAATTTATAAGCAAGGTACACATGACAGCCCTCGACACATGTCCTGTATATACGGTAAAGGTCTATGCCTCAGGCCAACAGCTACTTGACCTACAGGAGTCATGGCTTCTGGTTCTCAGGTAGGGCCTTGTTTGATGACCATGAGGCAAGTCAAGCATCTCATACGCTGGCGCCTGTCTACCTCTTGCAAACATTTGAATGCTTGCTTCTGAATTTTTCTTTGTCGCTTCTCACTATGTTCATCTTCTTCCTCTTGTCCTGCTGTTGGAGGGGTAGTGGTAATCCTTATGGTATCAATGCTGCATTTTGAGCACTTGCATCGTCTACACTTAGCCGCGCAAGCTCACAACCCGGCATAGGGAGAGGTCAGTCAAAGCACTGGGCCCGAGAAAAGCGCATGCTACAACACTCGCTCTCCGCAAGAAAATGTAGTTTCCAAAAACTACATTCCAGGGTTCCGGTAGAGCAATATACCCCTTACAGGCTGCTATTCCGAAGGTCCGGATTCATTCTGCAAGGGCCTTGAAGATTTTGGAAACTTCCAAACTGCTCGAACGCCACTTGGACGAAGGAAAGCAAATCAGAATATGCGAAGAAAGTCGCTGCTACAGCTACAGTCACTGATGCTAAACCTTCCGGGCTATGGTAAAATGTGGGATTGCGACCCCCCGATATATACCCACAAAAGCCAAACCACGAGCAATCTGATTTCCCAACGTGTTCACGCCGGTTTGGAGATGTGGGTAAATTGCCATACTGTACCAGGCACCTGCCCAGTTCTGGCAAAGAGAACTACAATCGTCTCCGCTGTTTCTCCAGACAGCACTGTGGGCTGCTCTTGATCTATCTGCTGCCAGATTACCACTGGAGGCTGCTTCTAAGGGCCCCCCCTTTCAGCCTCCCTTCGGAGAAGCCAAAACCAGGCAGAAACCGCTTCAAAGGAGCATTTTTGCTAGGAAGGAATGCTGGAAGCTGCTTGGCTCTGCCGCTCTGATGTCATACAGACGTCACATATGTTCTGCATTATCAAATTTCTTGTCTCATCAGGACTGTTCCGGGGACACCTACATCGGGGCCTTCGCACCCCTACCCGAAAACATGATAGCGTGTTCTTCAACATCAAGCAATCCAAAGCCTTTTCCTAGACACTTCTGGGCGTCACCTCCTTGGACGGAGGATCTTGATTCAAGGGAACCCTCATTTTGATAAATCTCCCATGCAGCGTGGGGCTTGGGAACGGGAATAGGGCCTTGCTTGGTCACAGATGTGCTCGCATTCAGCATTCAGCTTTCAGCGCTCCAACAAGCGCACTGCTTTAAAAAGTGGTAGTAGCACAAGAATTAAGCCGACAGCGAAGGGATGGGTGCTACAGGAAGTTTATCGTCTTACCTCACCTATACAGCACAGGTGGTGGTCTGAATACGCGTCTGACCCACAATAGAATCAGGTCAAGCCTACGCCTGAAGCCTCCATAAAGGCCTGAACACCCTAAATGGGGTCGTGGACTAGGGCTTAGGCCAAGGCTTGGAGCTTTTTCTCAACAATGCCATAGAAAGCTCTCTGGTCGCTTCGCGTCAGCGGCGTAACCCATGCCCGAGGCCCGTCCCATTTCATAGAGGTAGAGTGATGGAGGGTCTGGGGATGGGGTCGAGCTCATCTTGCGTAAGTGTTCTCGGTAGACCTGCTCTCTTTGACCCCAGACCCCCCCGGCTCTATGACGCTGAGCTGACAGCCAGGGCTGGGTGCGCTTGTGGATCCAAAAGCCAGCTCGTTCTTTTTTGTGGTTAGGATACCTTACATGTTTCTGGAAATTGTGGTCCAGCTGGAGCCCAAAATGAAAAAACTCAAAGTGACATAGCTTCCGAAATGTTCCGTGCAACGCAATATATACCTGGTCTAGGACCTAATTTTGGTTGATGATGATGTGAATGCTAAGGTTAGTATTCTTTTGTAAATCTCAATAGCAGTGCTGAGTAATCATGCCACTTGGCGCATGTTACCAGAACGGAATCCATTCTGCCCTGCAGATTTGCAGGATCCTGGCTCAACATATATTCCACGCGCAAAAAGAGACTGGTCTGCACACTGAGTCTCAGCAGCGTATATAATGATCACTTCAGCGCTGGTGTTGCAGCCGCTTGCTCTCTGCCAGTTGCATGCAATGTTGAAGCAAAGCGTCGGCCTCAGGGACAACACGGATCACACTACGTTGGGAAATCCAAGAAGCCTGAACTTTTTGGAGAGAATTGGATCTTCTGTGATGCAAATATAGCTCATCATCAGAGCCTGAAAAACTCTGCCTCAAGTGATCTCCCATCCCTTCTTGGCATTCCCTATATAATACAAGTCACACGTTCGGCGGGCATTCTTAGGGGGACCCCACTTGATGAGAAAGGTCTGAACAAGCTGAGCGGAACCCTGAAGCCGATCTAGCACCTGCATGAGAGCGTTCAACTGAGACAAGTTTTGTAGACCCGAGGGCATGAAGTGACAGCAGTCTTGCACTTACTGAGAACTCAATCCGCTATACGCAGTTTGGGGGCACGCCCACGTAACTTTGGAATCCTGAGGCAGAGATTCAGGAAGTCAGGGTCAGCATTGAGGGTTTAGGGCTTTCAGTGCAAGGTTCAGAGTTCAAGTGCACTTCTGAAGAAAGATGACATTCAAGATCCGGAGCAGAACTGCGCCTCAAATCCTAATCCCTCGCGCCTTGAATGCATAAGAACGAAATGCCCCAGGAGCTTCTCAGCACGTCTCGTCACTCTAAAAGGGGTTGCCCAATGCTGCTTTTGCCCCACTATGTACACATATACAAGAACAAGTCTATTTGGGATATACAGGAAGTATAATAGGTTTATTCGGGGTTGAAGAATATTACCCCCAAAAATGGTGGATCAAATGGAAATAAAAATGGAAACTCAAACGGCAACTTGGGCTCCTTTGGGGTTCCCATAAATGAGGAATATCATTTAGGGGGTACCAATCATAAGGCTTATAGCGTTCAGGGGTCTATATTGCCATCCCCCCCCCCACTTGTGGAGCCAACAAGGAACATCCACCGCCCACGCGAAGGCCCAGGCCCAAAACCTTAAGCGCACCAGGTTGCAACTACCAGCTCCGGAGCCAGCAGCCGCATGAAGCTTTGCCAGGAGACTTTGCCATCCTTAGAAATGGTTGGTCAGCAGGCTGACTTGTTCCAGGTTTCGTGGGTGAGGTGATGTCAAGCGGCAAACTCCAGTGCTGGCGGAAGCCACTGGCACAGTCTAAATCAACAATCCCTCTTAGAATCATATGGTTATTGCTTTCCAACTTTTCCTAACGTTCAAGAAACCCCACAAGGTACACCCAACCTTCCACCCCGGAGGCGAAGCCTTTGACAGGCAGTTGGCTGGAAACTGGAGACGGCAACTGAAGCCGACCACAACGTGTTCGTTACCTTTTTATCTCACAGCTCTCACAACACGGCCATAACTTGCAATATGCTCATACTTTTCAACGCTGTTCCCTACCCAGTTCTTGCTCACAGACTTGGTAAAGCTTTCGGAGGCCGACTGCAAGATTGCGTTTTTACCTTCAAACTTGCAGGAAAAGCCTTTCAAATCCTCCGGCCAAACCTCTCCTCTCCAAATTCCCAAATTCCTAGCCCTGAGCTAGCTTCAGTGCCCAAGGTTCTGGGCTGACTTCGCTTATAGTCAGGCTGCAGACTTCCGAGTCCTGGAGAAATTTGTGCTTTGGACATCAACTTGGGCGTTAGGGTGCCCTCGGTCTTTTCGCAAGCTCCACGCTCCCAACTTACTGGAGTACTAGAAGGTCGCTGGAGAGGCTAGCAGCAAAGGGCGTAGCAAAGGATCAGAACACATAGGTGGTTGCCACAGTGCAGCCCCAAGTTTTCAAGCCAGCGCAGCAAGTAAGAATGCAGAAATGGAGTCTGCTTCAAACGTCGCCCACCGCCACCACAATTGCGCGTAATGCATGAAGGTCAGCAACCGAACGATGTTTGGAATTTATCATCCTAGGCCAGCCTTGCTCGCCCCCAGGGTTACATGGAACTCCACTTTATAGACTCCATTTGAGGAGCTAGACGGAGGAGCGTGCTTTCTGAAACAAGCCAACCGTTTACAGGATGGATTCGAACTCTGATCCCTCATTACAAATCACTGAACCCTCTGCAAGCTCAACATTCAACAGTAGGCGGAAAGCGACAGGAAATACTGTACAGCCATGCAGAAGAAAAGCTGAAAGCCATCCCAAAGATCCTTGAAATCTTGCACCCTCAGTTCTGCATATCCCTAAGCCCTCAATCTTGCACACCAATCCGCTCAACCAAACTACAGTTGACGTTCGCCCCGAGGTGTTCTCTCTGCAGCCTAGCTGCAGGGCCATGCCCGAAGACCTTTCGAGGCAACTTCTTTGGGGGTTCTGGAAGTTGGGGTTTGATGCTGGTGTGGCTTTTTGCTGACTTTTCAAATATTGTGCGCCAGTGCACGGGGTCAAATCTTTGGGTTGCCAAACATGACTGGCAAGCACTCCTGCACTGGCACATGCTGATAAGCACTCTAGGATGTGCAGGCTGCAGGCCTTCGGGTCTGATGAAACCCTATTGTGGACTCTACTTGATTTACCACTGCATCGAAACACGTCTCATCGACAAGACTCCTGGGATCTGTAGTCTACGAGACAACTCGTATGTGCTTTACAAGCGTAGTCTGCAAACCACCGCACAGCACCGCAAAACACGACGTAAATCCTGTGTTCGGGGCTTGTCGCCCGAAGCTTCTGATCCTAAATATCGAAGACGCTCACTTGTAAGCACAAATGTAGGATCCGACAAAAGCATTGCGCCAGAAAATGTGCTTCGATCTTAACTCTCAGTCGGCTTCACGTTAACTAGCGCTTCTCAATGCCTTTGGAATTCAGGCTTGCCTTCGCCAAATCTGTATGTCCGATAAAGCCGTCCTGGTCAGGAGAAAGTGTTAGATTTCCCCCTGGCAATGATTTGGGAATAGCAAGTCAATTCCATGAGAACATTCAGGCTTCAAGTGGGAACAGCTGCTCTTCAGTACGCTATAGAACGTCCAGTGCAGTCAGTATCTTGCGCAGACCTCCTTGATTGCAGTGGCCCGAGGCTCACAGCAGGGTAGTTCGAATGATTTCAATTCCCGATTTAACGCCATCTTGGTATCAATTCCTATGTAAACCACCATTTAGGGTGAGTCGCGTGAGGTCGCTTTAAATTGCCCAATCACAGTATGGATGACCATCTCAGTGTTTCCGCCCTCCAATTTTGTCCCAGAGCGGCTGTCAACCACAAAACCGGAAGCCTCACAGCCCTGAACGACGCAAGACTGACGCAAGATACAGCCATCCGTGTCCTTGTCTGTATCCAAGATGCGAAAAGTCACCTGGCGGACCGTAGATGTGCACACTTTGCATGGGAGTCCTTTAGCAACTACATGTCTTCACATGCGTTATACGAGTGCCTGCTATGAACCTTTTGAGGCACGGACTTTCTGGACTGTCGGCGCACTATGAACATGAACTTCGCAGCGTTTTGGCTTTTGCGATTTGGTGCTGTGTAGCACCAAAACCTGAACCATAAACCGCAAGTCGGTCACGCGCACCTCCAGGATGTTGGAGTTGCACCGGATGTTGTCCGGAAGCGTCACCGCCAAGAAGGCGCGATAGCTGATGTAGCCTATTGATCGGCTTGGGCTTCCAAATCCAGGACTTACAGGGCTCAGGGCTGGAGAACGTTTGGCTTCAACCCTCCTACTTCTGACCTCCGGAAAGGCCGGATCCAAGATGCACGACTTTCGTGGAAGAAACTTCAATCGCAACGGAGCTTCACACTGGGCACCGTGCCATCTCGGTTCAAATCCATGGCTTCCTCAGAGAAAAGGTGAAAACGATGAAGCCTGTGATGCAGAATCTGTGCAACTGAAAAGGAAATATTACAGCGCGTACTTAGCGAAGTCCAAAAGGTGGCGCAAAATTGCAGAAGTTATTGCCCAGATGCGAAGATATCATCCAAATCATCTGGCAACCTCCCATCACCTTGCGGAGCGGCAAACCTAAATTCTGTTTGGTACTTGTTCCCTCATGACTGCTCGCTGATACGGCGAAGCCAAACACAAGTTTCAGGTGCTTCAGACCGAAATCCCATGCCGAGGTGCTGAACACCTTCTGGCTATCCTCCAAGGCTGAAATGGAGAGCTCCCCGTAGCCGTGCAGGTCTGACAAGTGGGCAAACGGCTCAAGGGGTTTGGGTGTAGAGAGTAGAGAAGCAACAAACCAACCCTGACATCACTCAAAACAGCTAATTGTTACCTAGCCGCAAATTTGTAGCATGCATATCCAGCATCGTGCCTTCCACGGTATGCAGTGTTCATATAAGCCCCCGGAACAATCCTTTCAGTCCATTCTTGCATTCCCTGAGCACTGGGGACCAAGGATTTCTCCACTTGAGCAGTTCCAGCACTTCGTCTAAATCTAAATCCCAAGCTCGTAGGTCCCATCTAGTCTAGAACCTCATAACCTCAGACCAACTGAAGCTTTCCCTCCCATCGCGCCGAGCATGCGAAAAGCCAGACTTGCTGCTTCCGACACCTGGCAATGGCTTGTGCTGATTCATCACTTTCTCAATGCAAAAAGGACACACGATCTGTTGTTGTTGTTGTTGCTGCTGCTGCTGCTGCTGTTGTGGTTATTGTTGTCTGTGTGTCGCTACTGCTAACAGAAACTGCTCTATTCTTATGACGCAAGCATTTGGATCTAGGATGTAGGGTTGCATGTATGATTGCTCCAGCACGTAGGTGCTGCCGGGTACAATCCCGATAGCAGTCCCAATAACCACGGGAGGAGTAATAATAGTGATGACACATGCCGAAAGGGTGAACCAAGACTGTAGCCAATGCTGCCAGTGCTAGATATTTCTGAGTATTCTCTCTACCACCAACGAGAAAATCGAACACCGGTCTTGCGCGACATGCTTTGGGCTGCCTTTTGGCTACGCATTGTAGCAGCAGTGGAAATAATAACCAGCGCAGAAGAATAGAAGTGTTGAATCCACAGCTTCACTCGGAACCTCCGCAGCCTCTCCTCTTGGGTACAAACTCCAGACTAATAGGCCGGCACAACGAAGAGGCGTAACATGAGGCTAGATGTTATGCACATGAACTAGCTGAGCTGCCACCATAAAGTAAGCCATATGCAGAGTGCAGTGGCGGTGACAATCCTACAGAACACTCTAAAATCGATATTAACTGGGACTTGACAATGGTACGTGCAATGGAACGCAGCCGCATGGTTCTTGCCCCGGCAACTTCCCATATTACGATGACCTGAAGCTTTGCCCTACAACCTCAAGGATGTAGGCTCGCCGCCTCACCGCCCATCCTTGCGGGATTGATTGGAGATGATCCCCCTTTGAGCCCCGCCTCACTGACGTGGACCATGATGAGGCGTGCCACGCGTTTCCTCGGGATCTTGTGATCGTACTTACAAGTGGGGCTGCAGGAATGTGTAGGGATGCCCTACAGTAGCGCTCGGCCAGGTGCGAACTCTGCTTGGTGACGTAGTCTTCAATCTCTGACTGGACTTCCCCAGAACCCCATAACAACAGCAAGGGCAGTGAAAAAAATCAACCAGACATAGCTGACATACGTTTGGTTGAGAGGGTGCTGGTGGCCGTCTGTCCGGGGCTGGTACATGCTGCCGAATCTCTGTCTAGTCTTCCGCCTAGCACTCCTTTCTTGATGAGGGGAAGGGTTTGTACTTACCGAGTATGAACCGCGCCCTGCAGAATTTCGAAGGAATCCTTCTGCTTGTGAATTACAGCTTATTGTAATGACCCTTGGACGAAGGACAGCCGCAAGCGACCGCAAGCCGGCCCCATTGTTCAGAGCCACTATTCCCCAAGATGATCGCCATCATCATGGACAAGCTGCAAGAAGTCTATAGAGTCCGCAAGAAGCCGGCTTTGTTTTTAAATGCAGGAGAGGGTTTACTCACTTGCGCAGCTTGGCCACAGCATCGGCTCCTGCATCACTTCCCGCACCTGAGCACCACCGCTCTTTGCTTCAAAATGCGGCTACGTGTTTGCTCAAGGTCTTGGTTTCAGAAGGGGTTTAGGACTTTCGGGAAGCTCCTTGCTTTCTGAGGAAAAACTACGCTCTAGTTGATACTCTAGCCCTGTTCTAACAATCATGGCCCACTTGTAGGCCTCTCAAAACTAGCTTAAACCCCGTGACTGTGTGGCCACTCTTTGCGATTTCTATTGGTCCAACTCGTTACTGCTTGTTGAGCCTTTCGAGAATGTGTAGGCATTGGCATTTGTCTATTGCGCGAGGCTCGTCGATTTGGTTCGGCTTCATCACAACGTTCTTATTAAGTGAGCTGTCTTCTGAAGCAAAACGTGGGCCATGGCCTAAGAAAATGGGCAGGCATGTCCAGCCGTATGTCAACCAAACTCCCAACGCCCGACAACTTCGGTCATGAAGGCCGGATCCTGAAGCCATAAACCCCATGAGACCTCCAAGCGTAAAACTTGCAAACTGTCAGAAAAGCAAACATCACAGCTGCAATCACGACTTTATCGCCAAATTGACTATTTCCAAGTGCAATCTACTGCTACTGCTACCGCTGCTGCTACTACTAGTTGAAGTAGCTCCCCCTGACCAACCATTTTTGCTGAAATTGGGACCACGCTGGAGAGGGTCTGTGGTGGCTCACGCACGAAAACATGTCACACATGCGGTAACTACCCGTGTCTTTTTCATGTGCAAGCTTTGAATGGACGTTGCTATGCTGCACCTCCATCCCCTATGTTTCACGCAAATACCAACCTCGAAAGCTATTACCATTGGCAGAGGCGAAGATTTCCCACTTTTGACCGAGTTTCAAGACGTGTAAACTCAGGATCGTGGTTGGTAGGGTGACAGGCGTCTACTTTCTACTCTGATGATGTGTAACTAGGCTTCTACTGTTTATTGCAACGACAAGGTGGTGCTGCCTCTCTGATCCCCGTCTCTGGACCTCCTTGAACGCTCAAGGTTTTCTTTCTTTTCCGCAGTGTTGGGCGCGTTCGGCGGTTTGGGTAAGCTAATTTACATTAGGCCTCCCCTTTGGGGAACTTGCTGCTGCCTCCAGCTCTGATACGGACTTGCCTTTTGGCTCTGCCAATCCCAATGGACGTAGCAGCTATAAGGGCCACAGGGTGAACCCACAAAGACGGCTTTTAACGGCAGGAACCTGGTCCGTAGGAGCCCGGCAAAGAGGGTCCCGCGGCAAGGGGCAGGATAAGTCCCTCCCAATACAATCCCCAAAACATAAAAAACTAGATGCCCAATCTGCAAAACACTGCATCTCAACAAACAGAAGCCTAACCTCTGAAACCCAAGACCCCAAAACCTAACACACTCATACCTAAAGCATCAACCCCGCGATCCCAAAACTCTACAGCCCTCAAAAGCACGCCCCGGTCACGAACCAAAAGCCTAAGTTTTTTGGTATAGGCTTGCATGCTTTATGTCCTGTTAGGTACATTCTTTTGGTAGATTTGGTGGGTACAAACCAATGCGACACTCATGGCTAAGCAGAATTCTATGACTTCCGCCCTCCAGCCAAAGCCCCAACTCAAACCCCTGAACCCTGAAGCTTCCACACAGCACTCTAAGCTCTAAAGCCAAACTCTGGACAAAAAGCACAAGACCCATATGCTTTGAATCCAAACGTCTAACTACCCCAAAGCCCGAACCCGCGAAGTCAAAATGCCCCCAGCCACAAATTTGCAGATGGTTGAGCTCAGGTCAGCATAATCAGTGCCGGGACAGAGCAGTAAAGCCCACATGCCACTTCCCAGAAGCCAAAGGAAAATCCTCAAAACGGCATTCAAAAGCTTAAGCCCTTCGTAGGCACTGTCAAGATCCTTAAATCCCTAGACCCCAGCCAACGCGATGACCGCTTACTAAAACCTGGACCCCGAAGTCTAAGATACCCTCATAATCTTGAGCAAACAAGCTCTACGTTCTAAACCCGAAGCCCTGTGCCTTAAAGTTTTAAATGCTCGGACCCAGACCGTATCTGGAAGTGTCGCCAACATCTCCAAAGCCTGGTTCCGCTCCAGAGAGAACAGCCTGAAGAAAAGCAGCATTCTGAAGTTTCTCAGGGGTTTTAGGGCTTAATGTCTAGGGTTCAGGGCCTAGGTCACAGAGCGATTCTGTTTGGATATATATATATATGTTCCTTCATGTTCTCATTGATGTGACATTGATAGGAAGGGGAAGGGTTGGATGGGTTAACCATAGCATTTCTGGACTTCATCCTGAAGCCTCCAGTTGTCGCCAGCCAAGCAGCTGTCGCTCCAGCTCATAGCCATCAGTGTTGAAGGGGTGCTTCAACGCCTCCTTTATTGTAGGCCTCCGCAAGTCGTTCAGAGTATGCACATCACTTTTTAAAACAATCCAGTCTAGGTTGGACTTGGGGCTGGTTCAGCAATATAGTGACCCACAAGCTCACATGAGGGATCAGGCACAGATCCGGCTACTTAGATTTCATTGAGCGTCTCAACCCTTTGCCATGGCACAGTAACGCCAACTGTCCACGGAATGATACAGTGCACTTTTTGTGCCAACATCAAGGAACCTGTCATTTGAAAACCAGAGAAAGTGGAGTTCGCTTTGCCATTTTGCAATTGGCTAAGGCTATCATCATCCTAGCAACGCAAGACTTCTGCTAATGCTGATGAGAGACAGTATGACACAGTGGTTTTCTGAAGATATATGATGCTACTTTTGCATGTGAGCAGGAGTAAGAGGAAGGGTTTCTGTCGTTTCGCATTTTTAGGTGCAGATGATGACGATGGTTCTAACCTGCAGCAAGGCAGCAGTGTTGGCAATGAGTCAAAGCAGTGAACATGACAGCGACTTGTACAGTCTTCCGCCGACGAACATAAGGGTTCTTCAGAACAGTATGAGTTTGCGCAGAGGACTACACATTAGGCCTTAAACGTAAAGCCTTGGTTGGTTCTGTCTCTGCAACACCCCAGCTGCTCATACTCCCCTCCAGTCGTGTCAGAGTTTTGGTTTCTTGGTGGTTTTCAGGGTTCCTGGCTATTGGGCAAATACATCTGAGCAACCTATGTAGGGCGTGGGGGGCCCGACATTTCAGAATTGCTGTTGTGGCATTTGAGCTGGAGGCCTCGCATGCCGGTCATGCTGAAGCATTTGCATCAGCAAGTCCGCAGCAATTGGCGAAACATTGCACCTGGGAAAGTGTGGGGTGTGGGAGGTTTGGAGGTAGGGGATTGAGGGAAATCTGTCCAACTGGGCGGCCTTAGAAAATTTGATGTCAAATTATCCGTGAGCATCATCCTAAGCCCTTGGGCTCCGAAATCCTTTGTCCCCAAATTCTGTGCCCTCATCATCACCTCTGAACTCCTGGGATCACTCACTGAGGCCGGGCACGCTGTGACGGCTGCTTGCACGCGCTCACGAAGCATCTGACGCACTCGTATCTCACCTAAGGAAGACAAACAAATTAAGCATTATATCTAACTGCAGATGGGGTGTGTTCTACTAAAACCATGTATGTTCTCAATGCCTCACTTCCTCCATTCCAAGCGCTGACAAGGGCAGTGCAGGTTCTGTGACAGGAGTTGGGTGCGTTAAAATCAGCAGTGGCGGCTGGAGGATCTTGCCTTTAACACAGGGCTTTCTAGAACTTGCGACATTTACGTTGAGTATTGTCTGGTTAGATGGTTGCAAGGTTCCAAAACGACAGCTACCCCTAAAGCCTGCCGTGGATGCCGATCACTCCTGAAAGGGCCACACTGGCTGAAGCGCAAGCATGACCCTGTGCTTGAGTAATCCTGTAAAAATCATACAAATATTGCGTTGCTTGAAAGTCCCTTGAGAAATGTCTTAATCATGATAACTACATGCCATCCGCGTTGTTGTGCTTGAAGAATATTTCCTTGGTCGAGCCACGCTTCACGGTGGCTGGAGAGATGTCGTCGAGCAGCGGAGTTCCTGCTCTGGAATGCAGAAGCATCCATCCCCAAGAGAGTCATTATGACGCGGACCCCTAGAAAGTATGTAGCTGACGCATACCTCAAATTAATCCACACTTTTCCGGTCGTGGGTTCTTCCCATATGGCCTGCGCTTCATTCTGTGAGATTGTTAAAAAGTCTGACACCTTGAAATGTTGTGATCCTAGCTAGGTCTTCCACAAGCCCAGACAGACCCCTTTCACAAGCATGCAAGACTTTGATGCAAGATGCCAAGAAGATCTCTTTACCCACGAGGATTATGAGGGACCAAAAGCGATGACGGCCGCGAGAAACGCAACCACAGCACGCCCCATGCTTGTGAGGGTGCAAAATCCACGACGCTCACAAACGAATGGCGAGCGACCCTGACATGCCGGATCGCTGAGACTATTCACGGGTTCGACATGCGACGGAGAAAAGAGCACCACCATGACAATGGTCACTAGGATCGCAACCTTGCCACATCTCTGTTAACGTCGACACTTAGATACGTGGCGAAGATACGAGCGTTCCAAAACAACCGCAGTTGCAACAATCGCAGTCCCGACGCTGCGCGACTGCACTCTCATTCCAAACTCCCAAGTTCAGCAAGCACCTTTTCCACGCTTTGTGAAAGCTTACAGCAAGCAACAAAACACATAACTTCGCCAAGCTCCCGTGTATACTAAGCAGCAACCCAGTACTCTCTTGGATCCATGTGGGCACCTGCATTTTTGGACACTAGCTGATTTCACTGTTGCACCTGTCAGCATGACAAACAGGACGACGCCGCAACTCCAAACATCACCTGTGCACTCATCTGTGGCTGCAGAAAGGCGGCAGCTATAATATGTATATGTATATGCAGATGTATGCAAGCTATCGGTGTGCCGCACAGGAAATATGGGGATCTACCCCTGTCATACAAGAAATCCATACATGCACATGCTTTGCGGTAGCAAGGGAAGAGTCTCTGCAAAATGCGTTTTGCCAACTCTAGAGTGGAAAGCTGACCCATGAGGACTCACCTGCAGCTCGCTGTAGTGACATAGTTCTGGCAGGATGCTCTCCACAGCATGTCTCATGACTGCCGCTATAGTATCTCTGAAGCAGCATGCAAATCAGAATTGCTTGTGATTGCAACCTCAGAAACTAAGATGACCAGCATTGTTTGCAAGACAACTCCAAGCGCACTACCCTTTCTGTTGTCACATTGATTTCTGCCAGCCTTACTGGCTGTTTAACAACCACTACTCATCACTGCCACCTCCTGCCGCTGCCCATGATGCTGGGTGGGCTGACTTGAAATGCCCTCTGACAGAAAATGCCAAAGAGCACCCAAATATATTCACAACGGCAGCACGTAGCTGGTGCAAGGACCACTACCATCTCTCAAGCTCATGAGAACGGCAACCAACCAAATCCAGTGATGACCGTCATGGCTCTTCATACGTATGTCAGGAAGAAAAAAAGGTCCCTCATATTGGTTGTACGATTTCTATGCTTGCGTGCTATACAACCCCTGGGCTGCTAGGCACAAGTGCCTTCTGGACCATACACTCCACTCCAAAACTCAGGAGCCATGTATGCCTCAGGAAAGAAGGCATGCATGCTGTAGAGTCCAAGAGTTGAGAAGGTAAGGTCTAGCAGTTAGGGTAAATGGCTTCTGTCATCAAGCAGTGGTCTCCAACCTGCAGGTCATGGAGTTCTGGGCTCAACAATCAAATAAACATGATGCACAAACTATCAAATTCGATAGATGGGTTCTGGGCATGGGATTTGGGGTGCGGCAACAGTGGACCATAAACTGTTGATACAGGCCCGACGCTTCCATGACAGAGTGTGAGTCGGATCTACCTTTTGGTCTGTGTACTCATCGAAAACACCAATACTAGGAAACTATGATCTGTGACCTGTTCCGCTTCGGTACAAGGCTTTAAGGCCTCTACAGCTTTATGCAACAAAACATAGAATGTTTGACGTCCGGGGTCTGTCTCGTAGGCACTTGTGGGTACAAATGAATGCCACAAAGTGGCGCTTTAGGGGCATCCAGACCTGGATTATCCTCCACACGAAGCAATATCACAGCAGAAGTCATGGCCAATAAACGCTGCGTGATGATGAGAAGGCTTAAAGCGCTTCAAGCTTTGTTTAATACGAAAAAGGCAATGCTTAGACACGAAAACAACTAAGAATACTAGACACGGAGATGGTGATTGATTCCCCTGAGGCCGGCCATGACCGGCCCAGGTAATCCCAGAACAATTGCCGTACATTCCCGTGTAGCCTGATATCACACCCATTCTTATCGCTGCATGCCCCCGTACATGGCATTCGTCGGGTTCCCAGCAGAGACCAGCACTTCGAGACTAAACCCTGAAGCGTAATCACAGCTCAAGGTGCTGTCGTGCCAGAGACTCGATGCTTACGATGCATGTCGAAGCAGCTGCTCAGCCCCAAATCAACCATCCTTGTATGATCAGTTTAAATGCGGGCGTTGCAACACTGTTGCTAGCCGTCTTAATCTCTTCTTGCCTCCCGTTACAAGTAAACTAGCGTTGCTCTGAAGGGGTAAGACCTTGTGATGCAAGGAATGCAGCCTGTAACAACGCCACACGCCACCTAGCGAAAACATATGTCTAGTTCTCAAAGGCAAGACCGGAATTCTCCGTTATGTCATACTGATGCATGCAGTTCTGCCAATCCCTGCGTTTTCCTCAAAGATGCACATGTTGATTATATGATAATCCGGTACAAGAAACCTTATTCAGCATGAGGGGATTAGCAGGGTGCCTGCCAGTCTGGTCTCATGGGCTCTGACATTTGGGCTTCAAAGAGTCTGCCTCGAAGCCTCTTCCCGAAGGCAGGCGGCCCTACCCGTGCCCTGAATCTCGAAACTACTGTGCCAGGAAATCTGTTGGCAGATTAAATATTCGGCCTCTGCGCTTGCCTTTGTGAATTGAACGTGGACCTCCCTTACTGTTGAACTTCCCAGATGTGCTGGGCGAGTGTGAGAGTTAACGCGTCTGTTGATGGTCTATCCCTGGTGAGGCACGCCAGATTAAGCTGTTCATGCTTAACCTCTTGTGTCCATTTACGGCTAGGGAGGTTTAGAATTGAGCATTTAGAAATTCTTTTTAGAGGGGGGCTGTATTGCTAGAAAACCCAGTCATCTTCTGAGCATGGAGGCAGCAAACCGTCACCGATGCATCCGGGCGTCTTTAGATTGCCGTGAGCGATGTCACCATTTGTCTCACCTGTGCACGAACGACATCGCCCCAATGTTCCGTCGTGGCAAGTCTGTGCTAATGTTGAGGTCGCATTGATTCCACTCACGAAGTCTGCAAGATCCCGCTGTGTTGAAGGACTATAAAAGGGTGGCTCCCGTACGTTTTCAGCTTGAGCAAGTCTCTGCTGGGAAAGAGCTGCAGGCCTCCGGCTTGGATACTGCCCCCCCCCATACGCGAGAGTTGAAAGCTCTCCTGCACATCCATTTCACTCTAGCAATCGGGACTGTCATGCTGAAGCTCTGTAGTTGGTGTCATCGGACGTGGGCAATGGTGAGTTACACATACTATCTGAGTGTGAAGCTGTTTGTTGTTTTTTCTGACGCGCAGAAGCTAGTTCAACAGGTTCTAAAGAGTTCTAACGCGTTTCTTATGTGGCAGGATTCTTTCCGTGGGTCCCCTTCAAGGATGCATTGAGAATACTGCATACGATACCAATTTGATTTGCTCTGCAGGACGCATAGATATCTTGCAGGGACTTCGTCTTCAAGAACAGACGCTGAACGTGGCTAGGCTGTAGTTGATGTCTTCGGTTTCATGATGCAAGATCAAAAATTGTGGAAGGTTGTTTATGTTGTTCATTCAGTCATTCATAAGCACCATCAAATCCAGGGCACTCAAACAGCGTGAGAAAGTTCTCCACCCGATGGCTTTGTTGCAACAATGCTCAAACAAATTGCAGCAACTGCCAAAACACTTCAAAGTTTTCTTCGCGGAAACATTGTGTACCTAGATTGACCTCTTGCTTCTGCAAATTTGCCTCTACGCATTACAACCACATGATACCCGTGCCCTGTTTGATAGCACAGGGGCATCAAAACGTATCATGCAGTTCTACACACAAACATACCGACAAATGCTGTTTCTTTGTGTTGTTTTCCTTGTTCTTGAATCACGCGACTTTCCTTACGACGTGCCGTATCTTACTCCATAACCCGCTATTGTTTGTTCGTTTGGCTCTGTTCTCTTACGAGGTGTTAAGCCAATGCAAACAACTGTCGAACTCTTTCTTGCATTTGGCTTCTTACATCGTACTGGAACCAGGATCTCTTGTAACCTCTAACTTAAGTGCCCGAAAACGCATTGGAAGAAGCCTTGTCCAACACAGTATGCGGACGAGGTATCCCATTGAGGGTTGTACTTTTTCTTGAAAACGCCTGCTGCGAAAGGTAAGTAGTTTGGCAGAGACCCGAGAATCAGTTTTTTTAGATGACAGGCCGAATGTGCAAGCCAAGGTGCGTTTGAACATGAAATTCTCCGGCTTAATGTCCTCAGCTTGACAGCGAGGCTGCACAAAGTGGGCAACTCACATGTTTGTAGGGACGAGCAGCTCTTGTTCAGTTTCTGCACGCAACAGGAAAAGAGTAGATATCGCAACGATGACAGCTACCAATTCTCATGGCCATGTTCATCATTCCGTTCATAGCGGTGTGAATAGCATAAAACAAGTAAGAATTTCTGCCCACAACAGGACAGGAGTAAATACCGCAACGATAGCAGCTACCAATTTTAGTGGTCATATGGATCATTCCGAGCATAGCTGCTTAAATGGCTTAACGCGAGTAAGACTTGTCCAGCCAATGATATGAAATCTTAGCTCTTGTAGCAGAATTCAATAGCGACTCACAAATGAAGATGAGAAGGAATACTAGGATGATCTAGGATGTGTGAATAATAGCCAGACTATGTATGATATGATAGCAGGATTATTGCTGACCCAGTGCTTACGATGTAACGAGAAGTTCGCTGTGATGCTAGCATCTAGTTCGCCCGTTCCGCTCTACTCTTCTCAGTATTTTTTGAATTCCTTTTTTTTGTCCTCTGCTGAAACCCTCAGGCAGGAGGCATAGTGCCCTCGGTACTGAGCATGGCAGCATTGCAATGCCTGCCACAGCATGCACTCAACAAGTGATGCTCAAGCACACAGAAGCCAAGCTGTCCAGGTCGCAATAAAACTATCGACAGGCGAGGTTTGCAGAATCATCAATGAGGTCTTATTTGTGGTCTCTATTGCAGTGATGATTTCTGCATGTATGGAGGGGTCCGCAAGTTTAAGAAGTACCAGTTTCACACTGGACGATTCTTGAATTCTAGCTGTTGGCATCCTCCTTGGTGGCTAGCATGAGCTTTGCTTCTTTTGTGCATTCGTGCCCTTAGCCATGGACTGAGAAGCCCCTTCCGACCTTCTCAATCGTTTGAGCTTCCGAAGTCTTGGACAACTCATTGCAAACCGCTGTCTTACCCATGTTATTGGCCATAGCTTCCACAACGCTTCGGCATGTGAAGCATTCGAAATATTTAGTTTTGACTCGTCCGAACTCCTCCAAATATGATGCACGTTGTGTATGTAAACCTAGCTGTGTCATGGCCTGACTACTGCCTGAATCCTAGACAATAAGTTCTACAAGTAACATTCAACCTGTCGCCGTGAAGTCTAGACCTGAACTCCTAAGCACCAACTTCGTAAACACGATAACATCACTTTGTCCCGTCTGGCATTTTTGTTCTGGGCCTTAAGCATGTGCCGCAAGACGACCGAGGCTTCCAACTCTTGTAGCCTTCAAGGGTCCGATGCTTTTCAGTCTTCCAGGTTCCGTGGTGTAAAGCTGAGCTGACGGGATTCGGGAGTCTCGGGATTCAGAGTTGTGAGGCGCTGGTTGCGGCTAGATATGCCATGGGTCTCGAGTGGATTGCGGAGGGGCGTATGAACCTAAAATTCAGTGAGCATCTGGCATTCATCTGTCTTACGGGCTTGGACATTTAGGGTTCATGCGTTGACGGGTAAACAATTCGGGCTTGAAGGGTGAAATATTTTGTGCAGAACTTGACAGCTCACACACCACCCTGCCTTCCCCGGGAGGAGCTTCGGATTGTTTCTAACAAGTCCAGGCCCTCGCAGAGCTCGAAGACCAAATAAAGATATTCCTCTGCTGCACGGGTCATTTATTGGGGTTTAAGGCCTTTGGTCTGCAGCGTGTAGGATGATGAAGGTATGTGGACAGCAGGGCATCTTAAAGATGGATATGCCATATATCCTGCGACATGCATCAACATCTGCAAATCTGCAGGATTAACTGTGACTGGTCATGATATGGCCCAGATATCCTTATGTTTGTCAAAGCCAAGCACGGTTGGAACTCTTCTCCAGTTTGCCTAGTGGCTTGGTGTTCATGGAACCTACTGCCGTCCAGTCCTGACTGTCCAAAATCACAACAGAGTCTGTAGGAGGCACGGGCTGGAGGTTTCAGGTGTGCTGATGTTGTGTGTGCATGGTGGTTGAGTCGTAAAGTCCATTGCTGCCAAGGCGCATCTTCGTCATAATACTCTAATAATTTTACCTTGGCTGATCTTGGCTGCAAATAATCTGGGGCATCACTCTGGGCGGCTGCGAAGGTGCTTTGCAACGCCCAGCTGCAATGTGGGGGTGGTCCAGGCCAAGTAGGGCATTGAGCTCGTTCTTGTGTAGCTCTTGCCGGCCAAGAGTCTGCATGATCCGAGAGCTTTAGGCAGAGAAACCCGGAGAATGAGATGAGCGCGAGGTGGGATAAATACTCAAAAGACAAACAGCGCTGGACATCTTGAGTCTTGAAACGGTGCAAGTACTTGACAGTGCTCTGCAAGGAGCAAGGGATCGAATTTCCTGTTTCCTGAAGACGTGACGGCAACCTACGGTATCCTTGAACCCTCCTAAGCCCCGGAACTTAGGAAAGCACCTTTCAAGACCTTTGAAAATGGTAGAGGTGAGCAGCATACATCTTTTCGCTCGTTGTTTCAGTTGTTATGCCTCTGATTCTGATCGTTACTTGATTGCATGTGCCACTACAGTTGCCGCAAGTCGGGTAACTGCAGGGCTCCTCTCAAAACTATGTTTACAAACTAACCTCCCAAAACCATAAGGCTACCCTCAACATAGCAGTCCTTGCCATGGGACCCTCCCAAAAGCCGAAAACCCAGGGCTCGAAAGCTAGAAGGCCTTCCGCAGCCGCTTCACGGCGCGGAGGCACGCTGTGGCCTTATGGGTCGCTGCCTGGGCTTTGTGGCAATAGCCAGCTCGCCGTTTGAGGAGTTAGGGCTGTGTGATTGGGTAGGTGTATGAGGTGCGGAGCTTCAGGTTCAGGAGTTGAGGCTGGCCTGGTGAGTTTAGGAAGAAACATTAGTGATGTGCTAGAAACATTGTACTACGTGGCATTTCAGCATGTTCATAGCGGCGGCCCCATTGACAGGAAGGTTCTTTGTTCTTTGGCTTGGACCTTGGAATCGCTTTTCGCAGAAGCATCACCCAGAGACTCTCCAACGCTTGAATGCAGTCCTGTACTACAAAGAACAATGCCGCGGGAATCAACCTAGATGCTTTGAGCATACCTGCTGAAGAACCTAAACTTCCAGGCTTCTAACCTCAAATCAAAAAACCGCTCTAGCTAGGCAAATGGCCAGACATCCGTGTCCTCTCCAATTGAAACACTGAAGGCTTTTGCTTACAATCTTACTAAAAGCTTGGGCCGCGGAACAAAAACTTTGCCGAAACCACCTTCCCCAAGCTTGTATCCGACCTTGGCTTGTTATATTTTTCTGTTGCTTAGCAAGGAGTGGGGGAGGGAATATGTACCGTTCCATTACAGGGGATTCTCTTGGGATTCTTACAGGGTCCACTCCCTCCTCGAAGCACCAGGGGCTTTTTCAACTCGATTGTCACACTTCTCAAGTTGCTTGTGTCGTTCTTGATCCCTGGGATTTTTTTTGGGGGTAGGGATGGTGAGAAGTAGCCTGTCCAGGGATTATGTGAAACATGCGGGGATCTCTTGAGGAATCAGATCTCCACACATTATGTTGGGGACTGCTTCCGATTCCTGTGCCAGAGTTTGTCAGACCTGTACGGAATGCTGGTATGCTGGTTCACCGTTCGTTCTGATGCATCAGCAGCATGCACAATGGAACAAGAAGAACATCCTCAACAGCTCATGCCCCATGTCCGGATCCATTGTGAAAGGACCCAAGCCCTTGCCATCCCCGCCATGCTGGAACAGCAAAAGATAGCACCACAAGTGACGCAAAGCATCATGCTACAGATCTGAGCCCTCTCTGCCCAGTCAGGGAGCGTCATATGTCGAATGGAAGCACTCGCCGCTCTGGTGGAAATGCCTCGATCAAGGGTGTAATACACCGCGCAAAATACTTGGACTCTTCTGCAAAGCCTTTACAGGCATCCTAAAACCCTAAGCCCACAAGACTTAGCCTTAGACTGGAGATCGCGATGAGGATCCTTCTTCTTATTGCACGGTTACTGTATGCGGAACAGTTAATGTTGCTGCAGTGTATTGTGGCCGCCAACATTATCAGCCATTTGCCCCTTTTCAGACTGATTCTGCATTCCTTGGTGAGCATGTCTCCACAAAAACAGGTCCCACTATTCATCATACAAGGCCACTGGAGGACGCCAAAGGTAATCCTTCTTGACCTGTTGCAGTCTCTTTCCTGTCACTTTGCGCCACTCCTATGTCCCCCCAGCAACCCAACACGCGGAAAGGAAAGCGGGAGGACGCTGGGGTCTGGTTTCCTCAACATGTTACTTCACCCCACTATGACATTGCAATTCTGGCCCGCCCAGTGCTAGCTCCTTGGTGCTGAGGCACAGAAAGTCACCGCAACGAGCGCCCTCTTTGATCAGGCATTCTCCTGATGGGAGCTTTCAAGCCGCCATTCCAACAAACCACCAAATAACATTTCCCGTGCAACTGATTGTCAGGGGTTGGTCTTGTGCGAGCCCGCATGTTCATGCACGAGGCTTGGGACGTACCCAAGATGCAGCAGATCGCAACCTGAACAACCCTACAAGCGCTGAACCCTGAGGTGCACTGCTTAATCTTGATACCCCAGCCTTGAATGATCCTGAACCATCCTCAACCACGGGCCCGTACTCTAAGCAAACCTTACAACCCCCACCCTCAAAATCTTTTGCGGCCGGGAAGTCTCTGTGCGCCCGGGCTCACCAGCTGCTCAAGTCCCTTGGCCGAAGTAAAGTACAGTTCAGGCTTTGCTGTTTTCATACAATCTCAAACCTAGCATACTGCCCATCAGGTGAACACGCCTTCTACATTCAATGTTGATGAACGAACATGAGATACTTTCTGGGGTGGCTTCCGGTAGGTCTTGGCCTTCTTAAACTGAGGTCTTTTTACGGCTTCGTGCTCGGGACCCAAGAAGCCCCCGATGCTGTGAAGTCGTCTTGAGTTGCACCGTGTCCAAATTTCAAGCAAGGTGTAGGCACATCATGGGTTTATGCTTCCAGTGCTGACATTGTGGTAAACAAAAAACCGGCTTGACAACATCCGTGTCGGGATCTACGGGCAACAGGCCGCAAAGTAGATCTCAGGATGATTGAGGGGTGGTATGGGAACGGATCTGCTCTTTATAGCGCTATTCGTGTGGCAGTGTATCCTGACCCTGCGATCGCTGACACGAAATCCAAACCTCGACATGCTTCGTATGCCGTAGGCTCCAAATCCAACGTCCCCAGACCCTTACTCCGAAATCCCACATCCCTACAATCTACGAGAACTTCCATGATCTTCAGCACCTGCCAAGCAGCATAAGCGCCAAAGCCCAGAAAGGATCGCCCTGGCAGGGCTCCACACCACAAACCAAATGAGAGTCAGTGGGCACAAGAAAGATGAAGGCGTTGGGTTCGGATTATGTGAATCGAAAGGCTAAGGATAGGAAAGTCAGCAGAACCAAAAAGGGACGAAGGAAAGGTATAGCGGCAGTGAAGCTGGTAAGACTACGAGAAGTCGAGAAGCAGCAGCAGAGTCTGAAGGAATAGTATCAACACTCGCAGACAGAGGACATCATCCAGACCATGTTTTACAGGAATTACTGTATCACGGTACGTCATATTTCAGGGGTTCTAGAAGCAGGGCTTAGGGTGCCAGGTCGGGTCCAAGAGTTGCACGTGCTTTGGCATATCAGGGTTTTGATCGGTTCAGGCCCAGGAGCCTGATAGCAATCCTTGTTCAGGAGGTCCTTCTTTAATAAGTTCCTGCATATGTGCCAAGACATCCCCCAGACCTGCAGAGTTAAAAGGCGTCCAAGTGGGCTTGTCCTCTGTATCCCGACAAAGCACCCAGCCTCTTCGATTTTCTTAGAACGCCGTGCCAAAGCCTGCAGAATTATATGGCCCCTGAATCTATGAGCCCCGAAGCCTGGATTAGACCGGCCTCCCAGCGAAGCCCTGTGATAAGCATTTCGATCCACCGCTTCCCGGGGAAGCAAAATCATGGCTCAGCCAGTCTACAGATGCTTTCAGTCTATGGATTGGCTGTGGATGTGCTTCTGAGTGGTTTGATCCAAAGAAGAGATACCACAACCCCCAAAGGGCATAGGATAGCCTCTATGAAGTTAAGTGAGTGGCATAGCTTGAGCTTTCTCGAGGATATGGTCTTTTCCATCGTCCGCTAGGACTGCAAAGTCTTGGGCAACCACAAACCATTATTGGGGTGAATCTTCTGTTGCATACCTTCGGCCCCCCCACTCCTCACACGCCTGGCCAAAGCCAAGATGCCATCGAGCAACTGCGCATGCAAAGGAGCTTACGACCATGCCATACCAAGGGATTTCTCTCAAAAAAAAGTGAATCTCATTTATTGGGCCTGTAGATGAAAATCTTTTGCAAGGCCTGTGTACAAATCACCGGCTGCGTTGCTAGCCTTGGAATTAGGATGATCTAGGTCTTTGAACAGTACATCTGGAACGGGGGCATTTTTCGCCCAAGATGAGGCTGCTTGCAGCCGGACAAGTTTTTCCTCTCGCCTGCAGCACCAGGCGAGTTGGTCTATCTGCGGACGGCACCGCAGAGAGCATCTTCTGACCGATTGAAGGCCTCCTATTGTTTGACATGTTTCTTGTGGAGTAGTTGGAGACTTGCTGGGTGGAGTGTTGCTGGATGTCGGCACGTTTCGCTACTATAAAGAAAACAGACAGCCCTGAACGTGACAACTGACAACTTTACCTCGAAACCACATAGGTGGCCGTGAATCTTCACGTTCTTCTATAGTTGTTCAGCTGCCACACAAACATACGGTTTGGACGTAGTTGCTGGGGCCTTCACCTCGCTTCACCTTCTGAGTAGGGCGTGTTCAATATCTTTGGGAGGATCAGTGCGCTTGACATTTACGGGGCAGAGAATTCTTCTTGATTTTTTTCCATGAAGACCTAATCCTAGTTCTGAAGCCTTGAATGCCCCTCATCACGAAGTGTCGCCGCCCGTCTGTCTCAGATTCGACGTCGCCTGGTAGCGTGCATGGAGGGTCCAAGTCCTGCTGCCACTCTATCAGGATCCCTCTCGTGCATAGCTGCTTGCAAATTTGAAATGACCCAAGCAACACCCGCAAAAGGCAGGGGCTCCTTAGTTCCACATCCCCGTAAGAATATGCCAAGTGAGCTGTCCTCTGTTTGACTTACTTGGTGAAGTTTTTACATGCTCAGAAGTGGCAAGTTACTCCAAATCGGTAGTCACGAAGGGGTGTCGCAGTTACCAGATTCCCAGCAAATCCCCATCTCGTTGCAGAACTGTACCCCCACTGTGCCAGGTCAGATTCCTCGGGACCCGCCAAGACCCAAGCCCACAATGTTAACACCAGATGCCCAGAACCTGATCCTAAATCAAGACTCAAATCCTTAAGTCGACATATCTCAAAGCCCCCGGCCTCTCACATTATTGCTTCAAACCAAGGCCCGACGAGTGCTTGTGCCGCGGGGTCCCCCAAAAGGAGCCCTCTCTTTCAGAAACGAGTGCGGTACACAACTCCTTTTCGGCCCCACAGCGTTCCCTCATGTTTTCAGAATCCTACCCTGCCTCAGAGTTCACCCTTCTCTTTCTCGATGAGCCGGGTGTAGGCGCTCTTCTCACCCTTGCGGTTGAAGTCCTGTAAGGGCTTTCTGTTTGGGATTCGGGGCCGCCATGAACTGAAAGTGCCATCGTCTTTGCCGCAGAAGAATTCTGACAGAGAACGCTCTTGGGTTTTACTACCATATCGGGTCACGAACTATAATTTATCGGTTTGGAAGGTCTGCTACCCCTACTAAACACAAATCTACACGGGCCCGCTTCCGTAATGCCTAGACGATAGAAACCTAGATCTATCACCAACATCCATGGCCATTGTAAGAACCAATCAGGTACCCAAGCCTCTTAACTCATAAGCCCTGAACCCGCAAACTAAACTTCTGTCCTAGGCGCATCGGCTGCAAGTTGTGC